>JASDQU010739109.1:0-10286 GCA_032191745.1 Picea mariana
GACTCATGAGTTTCACTATGAAGACTTGGAATTGATACCAATTTATGCTTCATTGTTGGTGTTATTGATCGGAATTGTGATTGAGGGGGGGATTGTTAGCCTATGAATTACCTTAACCAATCACTAAGTCTAATTGTCACCTATATTTGTATTATTCATTTAGGATATTAGTAATATATCCTCAAGTGATGACTAATGAGTTAGTTAAGATTGCCTAGCCTAGTGATCATGCATGATTTTAGGATCTAGAGCAAATCTCTCTATGAGGTGGCATCACCAAATGTACTATAAATATGTAACATTGGTGTGAATACAAAAGTGTTGGCTAGTGAGCCTTTTCCGCCATCTTATTTTTCTTGTCTATATTTTATCACCACACAATAGTGCAAAAACACATTATTCCAATTTACGTTGCCTGAACTCAAAGACCTTTATAAATAAGGTTTCTATCCAAAGGGTGCTTGACATTTTTTACATAAAGTGTAGGTCACAGACGATTTACAATTTTTGAGATGAACTATACATAAGTTTGGATTAAGCACTGCCACCTATGAATGCCTATGGAACGTTCAAACACAGTAACACACATTAGCGATGCATGTGATATGTAATGTAGGTAATGATAATTGGATAATTGTTATGCATGCTCTAGCCAACTAGAACACTAGAACACATGTTTGTCAAACTGTAATAGCTTTGTGGCTGTGTGTTTTGATCTCTTTTAGTAGTAACTCGACTTTTTAGCTCTTTCACCAAAATTTGTGTCGTCCTATTTGAATAATCGTATGCCATATTCCCCCTCCTCTATGTTGGTATACAAACCAAGCAAGATTGGATTTTCAATCAGGCTTTGGGGGAATAAAGGTGGCATAATGCTTCTATTTATGGCCAATTGTCAGACATGCAAGAATAGTGATGACCTTGTTGAAAAGAAGATTGTAGACATGTACAAAAAATTGACAATGGCTACAACCAATCTGAAATGCTTCTATTCTCAAAGGAATAAATCAAGATAGCATAATGGGAGAACCCTACAACTACACGAGGGAAGAAGCTGTGAACTGCTAGTAAGAAGCAAAAGAACATAAGGTATGTCCCTCCAATGTTTTACCTTTTTTTGGCATAACCTTGTGATTCTGGATTGAATTTTACTTCATCATCACCCACCTGCCCTATAGTTGGAAGAATTGAAATTGAGGTTTCCATCTCTCTCTTTATATTCTTTATCATTCCCCTTCTTCTGGAATGGGAGGTGCCAACCTATGGCTACATGAATTAGTTGGGGAGTTGGATTATGGGTGAGCATGGGTGCTTGGTTTTATTAGGAGATTCAAAGGATGGAAGTAGCCTTTGCTGCTTGCCCCTATGCTACTCCAATAGTTGTTGTGTCACCAAAACCTACTCTGATAATTTTCATCCCAACAATATTCTTGATTGTTGCCATAATCAAATAGAGAAGTTAAAAAATCATGTATATAGAAAGGAGGATGAGAATAGTAGTTGTGTCTGTTGTACAGATTGGATGATTGGATGGACTAGGCATTCCCTCTCCATACTTGCAACAAGTTAGTCAATAAGTGCTAATAAGAGAAAGATCCTTAACTATAATGAAGAGGCTTGTTAACATATGTGCATTTGGAATAGGGAGGAAATATCAAGGCATAAGGTGTCAAGGGTGGTGTACAAGGGAGCTCTCCCTAACAATGAGTGAATCACGTTGAAGATAATAAAAAATTGTAACCCACAATGGGATTCTTAATTCTTGGAAAAAGTGGTGATCATCAACAACATAATGCAACAAAATTTGGTCATTTTGAGGGGCTACAATGTGTCCATGTAGATACCTGCACGTCGACTACTCTCAGTGCTTGCTTTGCTCTTGTTTCTTTTGCGAATATGCTCAAACCAGACAATCAATAGGTGCTAATAAGAGTAAGATCCTTGACTATAATGAAGAGGCTTGCTAACGTGTGTGCCTTTGGAATAGGGAGGAAAGCTCAAGGCATAAGGTATCAAGGGTGGTGTACAAGGGAGCTCCTTGAGACAGTGAGTGAATCACATTGAAGAGAATAAAAAATTGCAATCCACAAGGGGATTCTACATTCCTAAACAAATTGGTGATCATCAACAACATGAAGCAACATAATTTGGTCATTTTGAGGGGCTACTATGTGTCCACATAGATACTTGCACCTTGGTTGCTCTTAGTGATTACTTCGCTCCTGTTGCTTCTACAAATCTTCTCAAACCAGAGCATGAATAAGGTATGCAACGAATGCCCTTCCTTTAATCACTGACCTACTATCATAATCATATTTCTCTATAGGTAAGTAGCTCCATAGTAAAAGTGTAGCCTACAATAGAAGGCGTCCAGGTAATTGATTGGGTGGTAGAAAGCATCTAGGCAATTGATTTTGTTATGTGCTTGATAGTCTTATATTACAAATGATTGACATTCTACAAAGGCAATACTTGTAGTTCAATGTATACATCTTTAGGGGGTAAGGTATTGTATTTCTTTTGACTAATATACAACAAAGTTTTCTTGCTAACCCATGAAAGGAGCCTTTGTTGTTGTCTTTGTACATGGCTGTCTGTTTCTAATCATTTCAACTCTTGATTTCAAAACAAAGCATTCAAATATGATAATGAGACCCATGCAATTGTCATATGTAGTTGATTCCTGGATGATGGTGATGGGCACTTGTTCTTGGGCGACGGAAAGCATAACGTAAATCCACAAAGCACGGTAGATCTGCATATACATTTACAGGAGACATATCAACTACCTTGCACTTACATGACTATTAATCATTCATAGCTTGCATACATTTGTAAGTGACAAATCAAAATAGTGCATAAATGGTCACTAACACAAATTTTTTAGGTGACATTTGGCAGAGCATAAGTGCTAATGCATGCAATATTACCAAAAATATCGCTGCCACACCAACAATAAGACCTGAAAGTTGATATCCAATAGTATGCAAGAAAAACAAAGTTTTATTTATTTTAATTGCAATAAAAAGGTATTATTTAGATTTGCCTATGTGGAACATTATAAATCCAAAATAAATTAAGTCAAAGGTTCAACTAATTGAAATTCAACACGCAACTCATTGCTATAGTTTGTGGCCTTCGATAGGGACTAATAAAAACATTGTAACTTAAAAAACACACAAAATGTTAAATTTTTCAAATTTGAAAAAGTAAAAAAAAACGTCATATTTCAATCTCCCTACATGAAAGGAAAAATATTTATTATTATTATTATTATTAAATAAATTTGATTTGCATTTCAAAAAAGCACCTCCAACCCTAATGACTCATTTATTATCATTTTACTCTCACTTCCTCTCATCTACTCTTCATCTTCCTTTCTTCACTAGGTTTTAAGTTAGGGGTAATCTTCTTCTCTAAACCAAAAGTTGAGAATGGTGGCAGGACAATGGTTCTCCTTTATCATCCTTCAGAACTCCTCCACCCCTATGTTTCATTGTTTTCTTTCTTTTCTTATTTGCTTGTTGCATCACTACATAATATATAGAAGGCTTTTCTTTTTGTATAATTCCTTAAATTTAGGAGATATAGTGTGTTTCTCTGGTCTTCAAATTTTCTTGTTGTCTTAACCTCACAAATTTATCTTTTTACATCTTCACAATCAACTTATTGAACGAGCTTCTCCTTGATCTTGTTTCTCCTATACAGTTCCCTTACCGCCTTACACTCTTTGTTGAACTAAGGGTTCACTATGAAATTATTTGATGTTGACATTCCTGTCTTTAGTTTCTTAGCTTTGCAACTCTGCAATGTTGTTTATAGTCTCTCTCTTAGCTATTTGAGTAGTCATTAATGTTTCATTCGTTTCATTCATGAAACTTCATGGGTAAGGTATTTTTTAGGGTATGAAACATTCATTTCGAAAAATGTCTCCAATAAAATTTTGATTATAAAAGGTGAAGTAACATGTTTCCAAGAAAGAAACAAGAAGAAGCCGCATAGCGGCTAGTCCCTACTATGCAGCAAATTTGTTGAAGGAAATGTTGTTGTTTTTTGCTCAAGAAACCACAAGCACGACCCAAGACCTATTGATTGTTGTTGGTGGTCTAAAGAAATTGATTTGTGTGGTTCTCCCTGTTGATCCATTGGTCTAAGTTCTGTGCAACCAGTCGACGTTCAACTAGTGGATGATAGTTAATGACAATCTTACGCCTTACATTCAATCACAGTGAAAAAGTCACTAAAAGTGTCATGTTTCAATCTTCTTACATGAGAGGAAAAATCTTTTACACCTGAGTCTTGAGTGGTTGCAAGACTCAGGTGTCTGCAACCTTAGCTGGGACACATATCTGTGATTATCTTGCTTACAATGCGCTTAACATCAATTATTCCTTAACATACATTCATTAATACACTTCGCAGAAAGCACAAAGCACCGCAGTAATTACTCAGATCTAGCACTTAGCAATGATAACCAGGTTATACTTAATAGATTAAGCACTTAGCATCTTATGTATCATATCTAGCATGCATTCATATCTCATAAGCACAAAGCATCAATAGATCTATCTAAACATATCAGAGCACTTAACAAGAGAGAGACAAACACATCAACACAATACACAGAGTTACCGTGGTTCACCCCCACCCTGGGGCTACGTCCACAAAGTCTTCTTCTGTTATTATCTTCGGTAAACCAAGTTACAACACAAAGCCTTCAAGATCCTACCCTGCCTAGGACAAGAGATCCGCGCAGCTCGCTAGATCCTCTTTCCCAAGGTATATCCAAGCACTAATTCCTCCCCTGACCCGTGCACTCAACACTTACAATACTTACAGTAGGCATAGAGCTCTTACAATCACACATGCATCTAATCACATAGATCTACTTTATGCACTAAGCCATTCACTTTACATCACACACCCCCCTTTTCATACGCATCTCCTACCCTTCTATTTATACATACAAAAGGCCTAAATAAGGGCCGATATCCCTTTCCCATTACAATATTACCAAAAATCCCAAATAAGGGGTGGAGATCCCATGATCTCCTCTTCGCCATGCGCTCCTTCTCCGACTGGGTGTCGGAGTACCGAAAATGGTCAAATATGACCAAGTATTCTTTAAACTTGGTCAAGGGCCAACACCCATCCTCCTTCACCAAAAGCATGGGATTTCCCACCAAAGAAGCACACTTTAGCTCCACCGACGACAATGGATTCACCAGATTCCCAGTGGTTGAAGAAATCCCCCCCAAGGGTCTACCTGGTTAATTTTCTTTCTCTTGTCAAATTTTCAGGTCTTTCACTTTTGTTTAGTTCCAGGTTTTAAGAGATGATTAAGTACCACAAAGACTCATGGTTTCATTTTTGACAGCCTGGTTTCCCTCTATGGGTAGGCCAATTTTCCAAGTTTTGCTTGCCTGGTTTCCCAGTAAGGGCATGCTTAGTATTTAGAACTTTTAGTCTTTCTCTCTAGATGACTCTTTCAACTCCCTCTCATTCCATACAAGTTCTCTTGAATGTAGTACTACTGTATTTTTAATGGAATAGTTCAGGAATTTACAAAAGAAAATAATAGTAATTTGAACAAATGATAAAACCACAAGTGTAAGGAATCTTGCATGGAAATAATGATCATAATTAAATTTCATTAACTAAAAAGGTTCGTTGTAAGCTTACTGTCAATTTACAGGAAAATCACTCTGATTACAGGAAATTACAATTATTACAGAAAAAGACAGAATCGTAATAAAACCATAAATTACAAGAATACAACACATACCAGGGGGCCCTCCTGGAATATGTTGCAAAATATGCTCAAAACACTAAAGATTTACTAAGAATCTGAATAAAACATAAGATTTGTTGTATTCAACATCTAGAATAAAATTTTACAGGTTACACAATATATCTCTCAGCAATAATTTTGACATCATCATTAACTTAAGACATCCTCTGTCTTTGGTTTTATAGATATTACATAAGAAAAGTGGATCACTGCTGGGAACAACACTTTGTTCCTAAATTATTGCAGTAGTTACAGTCAAAATATCACGTTTATCACAAGGGATAGGAGATCCCCAATTTCCCTTTGTTGTTCCCTTATTTCCTGAGTGATACAAATGATCCAACCTCCTCCAGCCTCGAATCCCAGATCCTGGGAGCAAAATCGTGGGGTTTTCCAATTCCGGCCTACGTAGTTCCTGTTTCGTTTGCTGCACTGATTGAAAGGTGGCGATCATCTTGAGGATGGAAAAATAGGAATTTCACTATCTCATAACATCCACGAACAAACTCCAAGTGATGGATTTGGATTTGGTGGGGGTGCAACTATGCAAACCTTGAATGCATTGCAATAATTAATTCAGGTAATATCCTATAATTTTAGTAATTTAGTAGGTAAATGAATTTTAATAACATTTATTAGCCAAAATCAAGAGTTTGCAATTAAAAACAATTTATTACCTTGATCATGCTTATTATGCTATTATCTCGGTGAAAATGGACAAAAGAAGAGTTTTTTTTTTATTATCAAAATTGAAGGTAAATGGACTTGATTAGATTAGAGTGGGCAAAGAGAGTCAAAATTGGAACCCAACAGACATATCCTTGTAGGGATATAATCCTTTGTTACTATGGCTCTTCCAAACACGGTTCTAGGTTTTCCTTMAATTTCACTTCCTGTTTGAGTGTATGTTTATTCTTTTGGCMTAATGTTCCATATTTGTTGCTAACYGATTCTTCAAAAAAATTGTTGCTTCCATGTCCAGGAATATCTACAAATTGAGTATTATCTCTTTCCAAAGTTCTCTAAACTTGCAAAGATATTTCAACACTACTTGGTGAAAGCTACCTTTCAAAATTGTTTTCCCACAATCTAGTTGCCTTAATATGTATGCCTCCATTTGAGGCTTAGTCTAGAATGTAGTCTAAAAAAGACTTCTTAAATGCCTTGTATTCTTCATACAAATGCCCAACATTTGGGAGCATTACATGAATTAATCTCTTCCAACCCTCTAAGTCACCCTTGATCTTGAGCTTCTTGCAATTATTCATGTGAAAAGGCAATCTCAACAACCTAAATGATTGACTAAGGTCAATGCCCTAGAATGGTATGATCATAAAACTCTAACAATGAGCATTGATTTGTCATATGCAAGAATATTGTTGACCAATATTTACAATTATGAATTTCATAGGCCTTTGGTTTTATCATTGATTCCAAAACAAAACTACAATGGTTGATTTGGGTTTTATGCCTAGGACAACTTGCATTTCATTGAAGATTGTCAAGGCTTCATGTGCAAGGTGTAAAAACCAACAATAATTGCATTCCATGACCCAACTTCATTAGATTCAAATCCAATTATTATTGCATAACCATGGATCTTCTCACCTTGTTCCAAAGCGGATAAATCTGCACATGTAGAACACTAACCACAATGATTGAGTTTATTTTTATGCCCATGAATTGCATTTCATTGAAGAATGTTAAGGCTTCATGTGGACCCAAGATATCCCAAATTCTTCCTTAAGCAATGATTGCAATCCATGACCTAACATCTTGTTTACACATTATTTTAAACAAATTGTGTCCAGCGCTAACTTCCCATAGTGATAAATCATATATGATAGTATGATGCCTTGTTCTCGCCATAATTGCATTTAGTGTTGTTTTCATAATGGCTTGGGTGTGATGCCTTGTTGTTGCCACAATCTCATTTAGTGTGTTGTATAAGTTGAATTATGGTATGTTTTGTGTTTAGGCTTATTGCAATGTTGTAGGTTTGTAGTGAGTCAAATTATAAAAATGCAATGAACTCCTTTCATGATTAGTAATGGGTGTTGATCATTACATGTAACACTTGATACATTATACATGGTTTTTTTTAGTTATAGGTTTTAACTCCAATGCACTATGTGAAAGGGGTATGGGCGAAAAGAATACCCACCAAGATGCAGTTGTTGCTAAGGCCAAATAAAAGAGGAAGGTAGGAGGAAGTTGACTAATGAGGTGTAGTACAAAGCTCCCAATGCACATATGAGTTATAATATATTTCATGAATATAATGTCCTAATTATTTTTATGAAATAGATTGAATTATTCTTGTATTTTATTAATAATCATATTTGGGTGTACATGACCAAAGAAAAGTGTGTGTCAGACTGAGGGAGGAAGCGAGAAATTTTTCCAAACAAGAAAGAGTGGCATTGTTTATGAGAGAGGTAGAGGCTTTTCAAGCCACCATAAGTGTGGCAACTCGTGTTTAGTCTACCAATTGGGAAGTTGTTTCTGATACCACTTTCAGTTTGGATGTAGTTCCTAGTTTAGCAAGTAAGAAGTGATAGAAATAAAAGTTTTGTTTATCGATTTATATAAATTACTAAATTATATTAGTTTTCCCTAATATGAAGAGATTGATTCTTTGTAGGGATTGATAATGCATGTGACAGTTCTTCCATTCAACAGAATTCAAAAGAAAACAATGGTATTGTTGTAGAGAACATCCCTAGTATGTCTACATTGCCAATTATTCAGGTACAAGTGAAGAAACTGAATGAAATAGGTTAGAAGTTTCACAAAAATGTGAGTTTTGTAATAATTTGGTGAACCTTTATGAACAATTTTCATAAGGCTCGTAGTGCCCAAAATCTAGAAGATATAAATAGGGTGGTGAAAGAAGTGTATGAAATGCATCTAGATGTGATTTTTTATTTTATATTTTATGTGGTTATTACAATTGACATAGAAAAGGTTTAATTGGACAAAAGATAACTACCTTAGGGAAGTTAGAAAACTATCTAAATATGATAGGGAAAGGGTGGATAAATGAACCCCAAAAATAAATGAAAAATTTACAAGGCTTTGTTAAAAGTTGTGAAAGCTTAAGATGAAGAAAACGTTTGGGGGCCATGCCAACCCCACAATAGAAAAATGGCAGGTTCATGCCATTTTTTATTTTTATTTTATTTTTGTGCCATGCATTTCCCAAGGAAACCCACCAGGAACTTCACCTCTTTTCAAGGATGGCACCTAGGGTAAACCGGATTTTGTAGAAGCTTAAAGCTTTTGTGAACAATATACTCATGAAGAGCTCAACATGTCATTTGCGAGAATTGAACTTGGGTATGGATGATAATAATCCTCTTCTCAATTTCCTAGGCTAGACCCAATTGACATGTTCACACCATTATGTTCAATGTTACATACAAATCTTGGTTGGGTATTTACGTTTCTCTCATTATATAATTTTTTTTTGTAGGCTAGATACAAAAACTGGTAAATGACTCATCAACGAGGGGTGATGGGGAATTTTGGATTGGAAGATAAATATGTAAGCATTAATTTAATCATTTATTTGTTACATTCAATAATAATATTTTTTGTTGGTAGAAATTGTTCACCATGACTAGTTTTTTCTTTTTTCATGTGGTAGGTTGAGACTTTATAGGTTTTCCCTTCACCCTCATACATACACCATGGTTTACTATATGGATGAAAGTCAATGAAGTGTCTTCATGATGGCGTTGTTTACAATGAATTAATACAAAATGGGACATTTAAGGTTTGACTTGTATAGTTCAATTGACTTTTTTTTATGAATTTGAGTATTTTTTGTTTGAGGTCTAATGTTACCTTGTGAAGCCCGATGGATTATATTCTCTACCTACATCGGCTTTAGGTGAAGAACAAAGAAGAATACCTCTTTACTGAAAGAGATCTAGAGCTTTTTTTTTCCCGGGGAAAAAAAAACTTTTATATTCACTCTAAAAGGAGAATATACATGTTATAGTCCAATCATTTGGTCTTGTTCAAACCCACTTCAATATCTATACAAAAAACTTGCAATCTGCTCTCTAGGAGCATCTCTAGCTTTCATTCGTTACTGACAAAATTTCAGTTCTGTTCTACAATACATATATGTGCATACATTGTTAAAAACAATTCCTTTTCTAATCCTTGTACTCTGGAATCCTCAGAGACGGATTTCCATTGCTTCGATTTCTTCCCTTCAAAAAATTCGTAGAACCCGAAGGCCCCAACCGATAGCGCAAGAGCTTCTTTAGATAGTTCATCTTCTTAATTGTTGAACTCACGAAGGATGTGATGAAATGTTAGCCACCCAAAGGATTGAAAAGATAGTTTAATATCTCTCATGATTGTGGCTAATATTATGTCTTGGGTTGAGTTTTTTTGCTCGGCCCAATCACTAACCAGTTTGGAATCACCCATTACTTGAAACTTCCAAATATCTTTTTTCTTTGTTGTCTCTAACATCATC
>JASDQU010739109.1:48501-59238 GCA_032191745.1 Picea mariana
GCACTTGTTTAACTACAATTATTTTCTGTGTATTGAAGTAAAAATAAAAAAATGTGTTAAAAATAATATTTTCCACTATATTTTAAAAATATGGAACCATAAATTAATTAAGGAGACACAATTATATGAGAATTATTAATTTAAAAAAAGTAAATGGTAAAAAATATTTTTAAGATTGAAAGAAGCATGGAAAATGAGTAAGTTGAAGGAAAAAAAAATAGAAAAAAATTAAAATAGATGAAAAAATAAGCATTTAAAAAAATAATGTGGAAACATTATGGATCATAAAATTTAAAATATAAAAAAAACACCTAAAAAATGACGGGGGTGGTACCGGTAGCACCATTTTTAAAAACAGGGTAAAAAATGTGACCCCCCCAAAAACGAGAACTCTGTAGAGTTCTCGTTAAGTTGGTAACTATGTTAAGGTTGAGCTTGAGAGCGAGGATCCAAATGCACATTTACACAATATCCCAATTGGAGAGGGAGTTTATAAAATAAAATTCCTCAAATGCATTGTCCATGTTGTGCCATTGCCTCATCAAAGTGAGGAGCAAATGGTTAAGGATGTAAAGGGGAGGTTCACCAAATGGTATAATGATGAGATCATATGGAAGTGAACCAACACGTATATACATGGGTTCATTATATTTTTATAAAACATTGTATTAATTTACGAAGTATTTGATTTTCAAAACAATGCCCAACTACCGTGAATTTATATTTATGCAGGTACTTGCACATCATAGACCTCTACATCCCCATTTCATTTTTCCACAATAAAGTCTTCTTGTTTATATTCACGATTATGATCATGATCATGGGCATAAGCCCATTTAAATTGACATGTACTACATACTGCTCTTTTATTAGTGAAATTGAAATGATATTTTTTGTTTGTTTGTTAATTTGGCCGAACCTGTTGGCATCGGGAATAACCTGTGGCTTGAGAAACCGCGACTCAGGGGCATCTAAGTCATCAAAATCACCCGGGGATCGCACCTGGCCTGAGCCACACCAACCCTTAACATGGTTGGCTTTTTTGTCCCCGCAGGTTTCGAACCGGTGACTTTAACATCACGGAGTGGCTTAACAACACACTCCGTCACCGACTGTCCTACACCTCGGGGACGAAATTGAAATGATATTGATACTACTTCCGACTTGTATATTTTGACATTAATCATATACTTGATCAACGACTTGAATATTATATATGATACTTAGTGATTTTTCTATGATACACATTGTTTTGTTTGTATTTCACTTAATTATGTTTAATTTAATACTTTTTCATTAACAATTTTGTTATGTTTATATAAATAGTTAATGATTTTATTTTTAAGTGAAATATGTTCATTTACTAGCTCTACAACCAAGTTTCAAGCTCAAGACCAAGACTTGAGGTCCGGACTAGGGTTCAAGTTTAGGATAAGGACCTGAGCTTGAGATAAGGATTAGACATTTGGTTAAGACCTTGCTTGGTTAAGTAAAGCTCAAGATTATGGCCCAATATTGAGATCATGATACGACCTACAATTAGGATTAGGATCTTTCGTGAGATTAGGACTAAGATCCTTTTTTTGTTTGTCTAAGTGGGCCTAATGGTTAAGAACATGTGTTTCTTCTTAAGAGGTCACAGGTTCAAATCCAGAGGGGAGTAGGGTATGTATACCTCCGTAGACTTTACCAGTGAAATCGCTGGGCGGAGGGAGGTCCCTTGTCCCACAAACAAGGGGGTCTTATACACCAATTTGGTGTGGCTTCACCGTGACCTTAAAAAAAATAGATAATTTTCAGCCTAAATCTCCTAATGAACTTTTGACACAATTTTTAACCTAACAAATACCATTTCTGTAATAAAATTTGACCATGCAACCATTTTTCTATCATATTTGTAATATCCAATTTCAATGAATTTTCGTCTATATTTGCAATGTCCAATTTCAATTAAATTTTAAACCTAAAATTTTACTATGATTTTCATTTTCAATCTATATTTTGATACTTTACTTTTCTGGAACCATATTGCATTTATTTTATCAACTTAAATACACTTCGATCAATTTTGATAAGTGCAAAGACCATAATTAAATTTATAAGTTGAAAATTAAAACACAAATAAAATCGAAATTATGATAAAAGTCTACTTCAAATTATATTTACGACTTTGTTCTTGACTTGGGTTAAGGGATAAAAACAATATTTTTTCGATTAGTCAAAGTCAAATAAAGCTTATGATTCTAGTGAGTATGAAGTGGAAAAAAAAAAGCGAGTATAAAGTGGAAAAAAAAAAGATTACTAATGGGAATGACTTTCTTTGAGACATTTTTTTAAAGACTTTTGAAAATGACTTTCTTTGAGACGTTTCTTTAAAGACTTTTGAAAAGGGAAACTTTTGAAAACTGTTATATTTTTAAAATATTTTTTTTATAGTTTTCAAAAGATTTTAAAATAGAAAAGATTTTTAAAAGGATTTTGGAAAAGTCTTTTTCAATATTTAAAAATAAATAAATAAATGCATAAAAAACTTTAAAATCCTTTTAAAGTAAAGACTGGAAAAATGAAGAATTTGGGAAAGTTGATGACGTACTATACGCCACCCCATTTACTTTAAGACTTTTCTCCACCCTTTTATCATCTTAAAAGTTCTACATGTGATATGACATGGAAAAAAATATTAACATTGTAGATAAATCACAAAACGTAAATGTCAAATCTTGTAACATTGAAGATTTGTACTCGTGCTCGGGTGGTAGGCATAATAACAATCACACAACTTTCTATTGAAGGCCCATGACCCAGTAATTGGTTAAGGTCAACCTAGTCAACTTGTTATGTAGGTCCATGATCCCTCTATTGAAGGTCACATTAGCTATTAAGTTGTGTATAACTAGTATACCCCCTAAGCGGGCGAATGGGAATGCCGAAATAACTCTATGGAGGTTTCATATTAATGTTGTTAATTGGGATTATAAAGATATATTGCAATTAAAATGATTGTATTTGAACTTTTAGGGAGGTTTCGTATTAATGTTGTTAATTGGCATTATAAAGATATTGCAATTAAAATGATTGTATTTGAAGTTAGTTCACTATTTTGATAATGTTCGGCTCATTCTTCCAGGCATCTCAACTTGTATAAAGGCAACATGGAATAGTGCACCACTCATGTTCACCACTTCGTCCAATGAACAAACCAACAATGTTTGACATATCAACCTTTTACCTCAACCCTTTGTGCCCACCTAAATAGTGTGCCCACTACCATCCATAAGAAAATACCTTACTTAAAGCCCCTATATATTTTATGAAGGGTGGTAGCGCCAATGCCAATAATTTACAATCATAAAGGAAATGTAAACAAAAATTGTGTGCGAAATTTATCAAGGAGTGTTATCGCTTAAGGTAGAAGGGGTAAGTAAGGCGGGAATAGTGGGTGACTTCTTGATAATCACGAGGTTCCTTCTACAAATTTTAATTCCTGAGAGGCCATGTCTCTCTCATTTGATTGAAAGAATATTAGTAAAGGTGAAGGACTTCGGAATTGTAGAGTTATATCAAGTTCTGTGTTCATTATAAAGAGGATAATAGTTTAGCAAACATTGGTGTGGTTATTGGTAGAAGGAATATTAATATTAAAATGGTGGGAGGATTTTCCTTAATAGCCTACCCAAATACTTATGGGCATTCTCGGAAAAAAAATGGAGGAAACATTTATGAATGTAATATTATGGGCATTCTCGAAAAATATGGAGAATTTTTTTTTGAATGTATTTATTTGACGTTGTTGTTGTTTTAGATGTTTAAAAAAATGAATACTTCAGTATTTTTTTAAAGTTTGACAATATTTTATGATATTATCCATGAGTTGTTTTCGGGACCTTCCATTATATATTCAACAACACAATGTTTACAACATTAATTTTAAATAAGTAAAACAAAAATTAATATGGATAATCATAAAACTTTAATTGACTTTATTTCAAGATTTAACTTAATGTAAAATTTATAGTCAACTTAATGCACTTAGTCCTAGAGACTAAACTTTCCTTAAAAACTATATTAATGTTTAATGTACTTGGTTTTAAAGACTAAACTTGATTTTAAACGAACATTGATGAAATAGTTAGTAAGAAGAACATTGCTAAAAGAGTGAGTAGGTAAGATATTACCCACTTGCATCATATGTTGAAAGTACACAGTGAAAGAATTGAAAAGGCACGGCATTGCCAACTTGCAAAATCAATGCAATTTGGAGCTTATAATATCCATTGTAATTGAATTAAAAAATAATGATATAAAAATCTCATTAAATAGTATATCAAAATCAAAAGAAAGGAAAAAACACAAGCTATAGCCATGGAATTATCAATAGTATATCAAAATGGATGAAAAAGAAAAGAAAAAATACAAGCTATAGCCATGGAATTATCAATAGACATTGTCATTTTTATATATTAATAACAAATATCAAAATAATTGATACTTATAATATGTTATTTTTTAATATTTTTTTTTCTCTTTATATATCAAAAAAGATTCAAAGAGATTAATGTTGCATATAATAAACTTGTTATGAAACTCACATGTTGTATATAATAAACGTGTTATGAAACTCACAGTACTCAAAACATGTTATTGAATATATATAGCGTAAAGCATAGAAACACAAACGCTATAAACATTGTACCATCAATGAATCTATCATGTTTGTATGCCAATACCAAAATAATGATTACCTGTAATATGGTGTATATTGCATACAATTGTGTTTCAATGAATTTATCTCGTTTGTATGCCAATACCAACATAATGATTACCATTAATATGGTGTATATTGCATACAATTTTGTTTTTGTATGTATGAAACAAGATTTTAATTATTTATTTTATGCCTTAAATGTAATGAGATGATAAATTAGACATTATTCATTAATTTTTTAATTTGTTTTTGTAGGTGAAAACAAATTAAACTTCTAGCATCAATGGTTTTATTTTTGTGATGATATATTTGAAAATAATCATATTTTTTAAAGTAAGAAATCACCTGACATCTTTGAAACCCTTTAGAGTTCAGCCCTGCTACTGTCAATCTGGTCTGAATGGTGGCTCTCTTCTCCTCGTTATAAAAAATCTGTTGAGAAATCACCAGGCTCATCCAATAACAACTACTTTCGAATTATTTATAATGCGTGATAGTATAACATTATAAATGAATAAATGTTAATAAAATTAATTAATTATAAAGACGTAAGAGATTAATGGTAAAGCCCGTGCACTCCACAAAATTAGCGATTGGCGGGGTTTCCTATCCAAGTTCGGTGATAACATCGATAAAAAAACCCCAATTGAGAATACATTCGATGTGACAATGACCTTTCCACTTGATGCATATTTTGATTCCATATACATGAAATACCCAAATTAATGTAAAGCAAATTTACACTTAATAANGTGTGTGGACTTTTGAAACTTTTCTTCTTGCAAGTTAGCAGTTGAAACATAATTGTACAGATTAAGAACAATCAAATCATAATCACAAAGGACACAAGAGATACCAGATATGTATGTATACGTGAATATAGTAATATGAATTTTCCCAGCACCAACTATTTTGTATCAGCACCAATTGAAGTAAGGAGCACCAACTCTCAAGTAAGACCCAACTTGCTGATAGAACGTAGTCTATCCAACTAGAGTTCATACAGTAGTTCAACCGACTCTAGTAGCAGTGATCCATTATAGAATCAACTCTATCTCATGATTAGAGGTATACCATAAACGCTTATCCCCGTAGTTTATCTTCTCTTTGAAATTCACGCCTTCTTCACTTTATCATCCCTCTGATATTCACGCCTTCTTCACTTCTTCTTCTCTCTGATATTCGCACGAACCTCAGGTTTGCATCCCCTTCATTTTCTCCGCAAACCGCTCTTTCTCAGCAAGCCTATCTTTTCCACAATCCCATATTCTTCCCCAAACACACCTTCTAATGAACCAATCATGGTTGTATTTATAGTTTCTTATGCTCAAAACGTGTTTAAGTTATTGGGCCGACTTGTGCAACAAGTTATAACTAACTTGTTCATTTACAACAACTCTTGGAACCACCAGAGATCATCATTTTGGGTCTTCAACTTTACACCTGGCATCCCCTTTACTTTCATAAATCGATCACAGTTATGGATCGATTTCCTTCGTCTCTGTGATAACAGAAATCGACACTTCCTTCAAACCATGTTCATATGTTCATTGACGTAGAACCACATGCTTATCAATTTAAGCAACGCATTACATTCTGCCTTTTAAATCTCTTTACCATATGACCAATGATGTTATTCAGACGTTAGGCAAGACGATCGCTTATCAATTCAATAGTCACGATTCAATCTCTCGATGAGATGGAAGATTGTTGGGACTTCGGGATTTCACCCTTTGAGTCTTCGGGGCTTCACAACCTTTCAAATCTCCTGAAGCAGATTTTTCGAACAGATCAGATGGTTATCATTTATATCACGAAACCAGATCAATGGTCATATTCAATTCTTACATCTATCCTTTCATTGCTTAATCTGACGGCCATGACTTAATCAAACATTGAGATGGATGACCACCATTCACTTTGGGACTTCGGCTATTATACTTACGTTATCTTTCCAATGTATCTTGATCAACGGTTGAGAATGCACCCAAAGTATTCTTCAGATCGAATGACCCATGTCCACTTCGAGACTTCGGAGGTTTCGAATAAACGCTGCTCCATTTTCCTCCGGAGTGATCACCTACTGAGTAAGTCATAAGTGGTGGAGACCGCTTGCTATCAGTTAATACTTCCACTTACACTATCCTTCCACTGTAGTAGATCGATGGTCGAGAATTCTCCCGAAGTGATCTTCAGATCAAACGTCTTGTGTTCACTTTGGGACTTCGACATTTGAGACTTTGGGACTTTGGGCAAGTTTTAGTGGTAAAAATATCGAAGTAAAAACTCTCGTATTGATGTAACTTGCTTACATCACTTGATGATGTGTCACAAGCTTAGTAGATGTCGTGTGTCACTCAGATTCATGATTTGCATGTACCTTAAATGCCGATTCAACTTGACACTTGTCATTATCTAATTGCGCCATGTGTCCTTGTTGACGTAGTCTTGCTGACGTGGATCTCCTCATGTGGCACATGTTCTTCTCCTGGATCTACCAGCTGTCCTAACTCCTGATGTATCTTAGATCGACGACTGAAAGCGACTTCGGACCTTCATCCTTCGGGACTTTGAGACTTTTGACATTTGTTGGTGGTGAAAACTTCCGAAGTAAATCTCTCAAAGTGACGTAACTTATTGATGTCACGTGTTTACATGGCATGAGCCAATTTCCTCTTGACACTTGTCATCATTTGATTATGCCATGTGTATTTACTGATGTGGTCTGCCACATGTCCTTGCTGACGTGGACTGCCACATGTCCTTGTAGAAATGGTCTACTGATGCAATCTTCTACATGTCCTTGTAGACGTGGTCTGCTGGCGTGGTCTGTCCACGTGTCCTTGTAGTCGTGGTCCACTGACGTGGTCTGCCACATGTCCTTGTTGACGTGGTATGCTGACCAACAACCATGATCCAACGGTCATTGTATGTCCTCCAAATCCAATGGTCCTTATTCAATTAGGATTTTCGACTCTCCGGGCTTCGAGTCTTTCAAATCTCAAACTGAAAAATCTTGAAGTGAGATTTTTCCGGAGTGTAACCTCCTCATATCTTTAGACCTGAACTAAATGTTGTTCGTCGATCATGTTCTCAGATCGATGGCTTGATCTATCTACGGTGTTGCTCTTCTAGCTTATCCTCTCCTTCCACTTAGAATGATCCAACGGTTGTCGGGTATTCGCATAATTGAGATCTCAGATCTTCTACCTCGCTTATCCTGTCCTTCCACTCAAAAGTGATCCAACGGTTGTGAAGATTCTAGCAGATCCATGATCAAGGATGATTGCAGAACCACAACTTACGAGTGATTTAACTCATCACCCAAACTCCGCAATTTGAAGTTGTGCATTGTTGTTGAGTCAACCACAATCGTCGATCTTCGAATCTATAAGATCTGATGGTCCTGACTAATTGTAGGATTGGAACTAATGTGATATTTAATTCTCCTTTCGACCTCCACAATCTATCCCTGTCGTTGATCTGACAATTGCACATCCGACGGTCACAACTCAATCCAACTTTATCTAACCGTTTGTTGGATCAACCACAGTCGTCGATATTTGAGTCTATGAGATCTGATGATGTAGACCAATTGCGGGATTGGAACTAGTGAGTTGTTTAATTCTCCTTCCGATCTTTGCAATCTATCCCTACCATTGATCTGGCGATTGCACATTCGACGGTCACAACTCAATCCGACTTAATCTGATCGTTTGTTGGATCAATCAAAGTCGTCAATATTTGAGTCTATGAGATCTGACGATCTAGACCAATTGCGGGATTGGAACTAGCGAGTCGTTTAATTCTCCTTCCGATCTCTACAATTTATACCCGTCGTTGATCTAGCTTGCAAATCTAATGGTCACGATCCTCCAATGGTCCTCAATTCCATGGTCACTCATATGACCAACATCTGTAATATGAGACGATCAAGACAGTCAATTTCTTGATCGGACGACTGCTGAGGCTTCTCACACTGAGCTTACGCTTTTGATTATGAGCTTTGATCTCTACATATTGTTTGCTGCTCCTCCCGAGCTTACACTTTTGATTCCAAGCTTTTATCTCTGCATATTGTTTGCTCCTCCTCCTGAGCTTACGCTTTTGATTCCGAGCTTTGATCTCTACATACTGTTCACTCCTCCTCCTGAGCTTACGCTTTCGATCTCTGCATATTGTTTGACATTTTCTGCTAACTGATATACTATTGACATCAATGAAAATATCATATATGGTAAATCACAATGATAATTCATCATAACAACAAATCATCACATCGACTATTGACATCAATGACAATATTTCCAACAATCCCCCCCTTTGTCATTGAGGGAAGCCCACTAACTTCATATAAAAAACTCCCCCTGTGATGATGCTTTCCTCTTATGAAGTTTCTCTCCCCCTTTGACATCAATGGAAAAGGGTTTTTCCTCATGTGGTAAAGCTTTGTATGTTACTGACCAGAATCTGAACTTGGGTAATTCTTCCTACAATCATCCTTTTCTTGTCATAACTGAATGACTCCCCCTATCATTCTTCTCTCTCTGCTTCTGACTGTTCTCCCCCTTTGTTTCTAAAAGGGTAGCTTTTTATGACAAGGCCTCTCTTCTTATTATCTCTACAGGATGTTATGTACATCATTTTGTACATTAGAATATTGCTTCTGCGGATGTCACTGTCCTACTGGAACACTACATAATTGTAGCTCATATTATTCAAACAACTCTTGGATCTGCTCATTGATTCTCATTGATCTCTAACCAGATGTATCTGTCTTTATCCAAGATGCTTCTTTACTGTAAATTTCTCTAAAGTGGTTTGAGAAAGTTTATACTATGCTTGTCACATGACTGAAAATCAAATTCACTCCTGTTCACTTGTTCAGTCTTTGCTATCCACATCTGTGAGTGTCCTGGTTTCTTGAACATTTTTCTCTGATCTTCTATTACTGCAACTTCATGTTTCTTCCATGTTTCATTTACTCCTTTTGTTGTACTCTTGTTCACTTGTTCAGTCTTTTCTATCCACATCCGTGAGTGTCCTGGTTTATTGGACTTTGTTCTCTGATCATCTATTACTGCAACTTCATTTTTATTCTATGTTCCTTTTACTCCTTTTGTCATACTGTATGAAGCATTTCTCATTGATTGTTTTCTTGAGTTCCAACAATTATGGGCTATGTGGCCATATTCACCACAACTGTAGCATCTCATAGTGTAACAATGTGTAGCAATATGTCCAACATGATTGCAGTTCCAACATCTTATACTGTTGTTGAACCTACCAAATTGTTTTCTTCCATGATGCCTACATTCCAAAGCTTTATGACCATATTCATTACAAGAAAAATAATAACCGTTAAAAACACTCTCATACCTTCTTTGATTCATCCATGAAGGTGTCTCTCTTCTAAACTTGTTTTTAGGTATATGAGTAGATTATGGATGTCTTCCTTGATCTGATCTTCTAAATTATGTAGTGTTGCTTTTATTTCTTGAACGTGAAGAACCTGATTCATACCTTCTTTCACTTTTTACAAATGAAGGAGCTATGTCAAACTTGTCTTCATCCTTTACAAATGAAGGACCTGTGTTAGACCTGTTATCACCTTTTACAAATGAAGGACCCACATCAGGTTTCTTAGGAGTATCGATTTCTTCCTTATTGTATCCAAGACCGGATTTGTCATTTGGTGAACTCTGACTATCCAAGATGTCATCCAGGGTCATGGAGTTGTTCAAGAACTTGATTTGGGTGTTTTACTTCTCAACCTTCTTTCTAAGATTCACAACTTTTGCTTCCAGCTTATGACACGATTCTTCCTTTTTGTTCAGCTGGTTCCTCACTACCTCCTCCCTTCTTTTGGCTTCTTCAAGTTGGATTTTAAGATTGACATAGCTTTCCCTTAGTTCTTTTAGTTCTGCAAGGTTTTTTCTTGGTTCATCATCTTCTTTCTTTTCTTCTTTTGATTGACTAATTTCATTTTTCAGTCTCTCAATCTCCTCTTCCTTTTCTTTTGTTAGACTAGT
>JASDQU010739109.1:59306-83786 GCA_032191745.1 Picea mariana
CTTCAGCTTCTTGATATCCTCTTCTTTTTCTTCTAATTGATTATCCTGCTCATATATTATGTTTTCATTGTCCTTGAGCATTTCCTTTATTTCCAAGATATGCTTTTGACTCTTTTCAAGAAATTCTTTAGTGTAGTCATGAAGATAGCTATAGTCTGAATCATTATGGTCATAGCGGTATTCAAAGAGACTCCAATCAACCTTTTGTTTGACCTTTGATAGTTGTTCTTCTACTTAATGCATGGGATAAATGCTAACAAAAAATTCTATTATTGTATCTGAGTCTTCTTCTTTACTTGCAGGGGAGGATTCAATATCAACAGTGTTGCAATCGAAATATTGTGGAGAGTCTTTACCTTTATTGATGGCTGAGTCTTTCTCTTCATCCTTGATAGGAGTGTCTTTTGTGTCTTGTATTTTGATTTGATACATCTCTTCTAACTTCATCCATAAGTCCTTGGCGGATGTGCATAGTCCTATGTTTGCCTTGACTGTATCTGATAATCCATTGAGAGGAATCTTCAATGCCACTTCATTGTTCTTCCTTACTCTTCTTTGGACTGTAATCTTGGATAGATTCTTTGATGTAGTTAAATCCCAGGGCTTGCTTACTACTGAATTCCAAACTTCAAATCCTTTTGACTTCAAACACTGTTTCATATGTTCTCTCCATGAGGAACAATCTGTTCCATCAAATAAGGGAGCTTCAATTGTGGAGAGAGTCATCTATCCACCCATTTCTTCAGAATCTGCCTTTCGGTGTTTAAAATGCGCTGAAGGAACCCGCTCTGATACCAATTGTTGAACACATCACCCACACTAAGAGGGGGGGGGGTGAATTAGTGTGTGGACTTTTGAAACTTTTCTTCTTGCAAGTTAGCAGTTAAAACATAATTGTACAGATTAAGAACAATCAAATTATAATCACAAAGGACACAAGAGATACCAGATGTTTGTGTAAGCTTTTGTATAATTGATATGTATATATATGTGAATATAGTAATATGAATTTTCCCAGCACCAACTATTTTGTATCGGCACCAACTGAAGTAAGGAGCACCAACTCTCAAGCAAGACCTAGCTTGCCACATGACCCATCTTGCTGATAGAATGCAGTCTATCCAACTAGAGTTCATATAGTAGTTCAACCGACTCTAGTAGCAGCGATCCATTATAGAATCAACTCTATCTCAGGATCAGAGGTATACCATAAACGCTCATCCCCACACTTTATCTTCTCTCTGAAATTCATGCCTTCTTCACTTTATCTTCCCTATGATATTCATGCCTTCTTCACTTCTTCTTCTCTTTCATATTCGCACGGACCTCAAGTCTGCATCCTTTTCATTTTCTCCGCAGGCCGCTCTTTCTCAGCGAGCCTATATTTTCCACAAGCCCATCTTCTTCCCCAAGCACAACATCTAGTGAACCAATCATGGTTGTATTTATAGTTGTTT
The DNA here is from genome assembly GCA_032191745.1 of Picea mariana. Classification (NCBI taxonomy): domain Eukaryota; kingdom Viridiplantae; phylum Streptophyta; class Pinopsida; order Pinales; family Pinaceae; genus Picea; species Picea mariana. The sequence goes on from JASDQU010739109.1 coordinate 60,764, forward strand.
ATGCTAAAAACTTGTTTAAGTTATTGGGCCGACTTGTGCAACAAGTTATAACTAACTTGTTCATTTACAACAACTTTTGGGACCACCAAAGATCATCATTCTGGGTCTTCAACTTTACACCTAGCATCCCCTTTACTTTCATAAATCGATCACAGATATGGATCAATTTCCTTCGTCTATGTGATTACAGAAATCGACGCTTCCTTCAAACCATGTTCATATGATCATTGACGTAGAACCACATGCTTATCAATTTAAGCGATGCATTAAATTATTCCTTTTAAATCTCTTTACCATATGACCAATGGCGTTATTCAAACGTTAGGCGAGACGAGTGCTTATCAATTCAATGGTCATGATTCAATCTCCCGATGAGATGGACGATTGTCGGGACTTCGGGGCTTCACAACCTTTCAAATCTCCCAAAGCAAATTTTTCCAAACAGATTGGACGGTTCTCATTTATATCACATAACCAGATCAATGGTCATATTCGATCCTTACATCTATCCTTTCATTGCTTAATCTGACGAACATGACTTAATCAAGCATTGAGATGGATGGACACCATTCACTTTGGGACTTTGACTATTATACTTACGCTATCCTTCCAATATATTTTGATCAACGGTTGAGAGTGCACTCGAACTATTCTTCAGATCAGACGACCCATGTCCACTTCGAAACTTCGGAAGTTTCGAATAAATGCTACTCCATTTTCCTCCGAAGTGATCACCTGTTGAGTAAGTCATAAGTGGTAGAGACCGCTTGCTGTCGATTAATACTTCCACTTACACTATCCTTCCACTGTAGTAGATCTATGGTCGAGAATTATCTCGAAGTGATCTTCATATCGAACATCTCGTGTCCACTTCGCGACTTTGAAATTCGGGACTTCGGGACTTTGGGCAAGTGTTGGTGGTAAAACTACCAAAGTAAAAACTCTCGTATTGACGTAACTTGCTTACGTCATTTGATGACGTGTCACAAGCTGAGTAGTTGCTGCGTGTTACTCAAATTCATGATTTGCACATATCTAAAATGACGATTCAACTTGANCATTATCGGATTGCGCCATGTGTCCTTGCTGACATGGATCTCCTCATGTGGCACATGTTCTTCTCCTATATCTAATAGTTGCCCTAACTCCCGATGTATCTTAGATTGATGGCTGAGAGTGACTTTGGACCTTAGTCCTTCGGGACTTTTGACATTTTTTGGTGGTGAAAACTCCCGAAGTAAATCTCCCAGAGTGACGTAACTTATTGAAGTCACGTGTTGACATGGCATGAGCCAATTTTCTCTTGACACTTTTCATCCTCTGATTATGCCATGTGTATTTGCCGACGTGTTCTGCTGACATGGTCTACCACATGTCCTTGTTTACGTGGTCTTCCACATGTCCTTGTAGACGTGGTATGTTGACGTGGTCTTCTACATGTCCTTGTAGATGTGGTCTACCGTCGTGTCCTTCTAGTCGTGGTCTACTGATGTGGTCTGCCACATGTCCTTGTTGACGTGGTCTGCTGACCAACAACCTTGATCCACCGATCATTGTATGTTTTCCAAATCCGATGGTTCTTATTCATTTTGGATTTCCGGTTCTCCGGGCTTCGGGTCTTTCAAATCTCAAACTGAAAAATCTTGAAGTGAGATTTTTTCGGAGCGTAACCTTCTCATATCTTTAGACCTGAACTAAATTTTGTTCTTCGATCATGTTCTCAGATCGATGGCTCAATCTATCTACGGTGCTGCTCTTCTAGCTTATCCTGTCCTTCCACTTAGAATGACCCAACGGTTGTCGGGTATTCACATAATTGAGATCTCAGATATTTTGCCTCTCTTATCCTGTCCTTCCACTCAAAAGTGATCCAACAGTTGTGAAGTTTCTCGAAGCAAATCCACGATCAATGATGATTGCGGAACCACAACTTGCGAGTGATTTAACTCGTCACCCAAACTTCGCAATTTGAATTTGTGCATTGTTGTTGAGTCAACCACAATCATCGATCTTCGAAGCTATAAGATCTAACGGTCCTGACTAATTGCGGGATTGGAACTAGTGTGATATTTAATTCTCCTTTCGATCTCTGCAATCTATCCCTATCGTTGATCTAGCTATTGCACATCCGAAGGTCACAACTCAATCCGACTTAATCTGATCATTTGTTGGATCAACCACAGTCGTCGATATTCGAGTCTATGAGATCTGACGATCTAGACCAATTGCGGGATTGGAAATAGCGAGTCGTTTAATTCTCCTTCCAATCTCTGCAATATATACCTGTCGTTGATCTGGCGATTGCACATCCGATGATCACAACTCAATCCGACTTAATCTGATCATTTTTTGGATCAACCACAGTCATCAATATTAGAGTCTATGAGATCTGACGATCTAGACCAATTGTGGTATTGGAACTAGTGATTTGTTTGATTCTCCTTTCGATCTCCGCAATCTATCCCTTTCGTTGATCTGGCTTGCAGATCCGACGATCACTATCCTCAAGCCCACGGTCATTCATATGACCAACATCCATAATATGAGACGATCAACATGGTCAATTTCTTGATCGGATGGCTGTTGAGGATTCTCACCCTGATCTTACGCTTTTGATTTCAAGCTTTGATCTCTACATACTGTTCGCTCCTCCTCCTGAGATTACGCTTTTGATTCCGAGCTTTGATATCTGCATACTGTTCGCTCCTCCTCTCGACCTTACGCTTTTGATTCTGAGCTTTGATCTTTGCATACTGTTCGCTCCTCCTCCTGAGCTTACGCTTTCGATCTCTGTATATTGTTTGACATTTTCTGCTAATTGATATATTGTTGACATCAGTGACAATATCAACTATGGTAAATCACAATGATAATTCATCATAAAAACAAATCATCACATCGACTGTTGACATCAATGACAATATGTCCAACACTTAGGAAACCAGTGAATCGCAAAAATCAATACTTGGGAAATCAACAAAATGGCAAACATCTACAACTTACCCAAAGGTTCCCATGGCGCGGGTTCTCATATGTGTATTGGTATCTGATGCTAGTTTTGAAAAGGTTCCCATGGCGTGGGTTTTCATATATGTATTGGTATATGATGCTAGTTTTGCAAGTCCAAAATATGACACTTGCAAATAAGAAAAAAACATCAGAAATAAGAATCTCATCAACATAAGGGAATATAAAACTTATAGACACAAATATCCATCTAGTTATGATGATAACTCCTAAAGAAGCCAAACATGTGCTTCAAATCTATCATCCAAAAGAATGTTCAATCCCTTGATATCATTGTGAATTATTCAGGGATGACCTATAGAAAGAAATGGGGGAAAACTCCATTCAAAGACATAATAAAAATGAATTAACATCATGACAACTAAAAGAAGAAATTATAAATCATGAGTGGTATGCAATTGGTTTACAATCTTCATGTAGATATGTTATTCCACGAGCTTCTCCAACAACAATTATCATCTTGGTTTCCCAATCCATCATAGATATTTGTCCCCTTACGCAGATAGGCACTATCATATATCATATATCAAATATTTGATAAAATATATATGATATAAGTCATCTCAGTACCGAGGAAATCTAAAATATGGGTCATCTTTACAAATCATGTATCTTGAGTGATGCAAGAGTGTGATGCTAACAGTGAAGATGTTGTGCCAACAAATGGAGGGCTTCAGTGAATAAGGAAGTGTGTTTAGGATACATGTAGCTAGAAATTCCTCTTCAATGATTTCTCTGGGGAAGAAAGGTAAGAAAAGGTATCTTCCATTGGCTTCTTGGTACCTCTAGACTTTACCAAGCGAGGAGGGAGGGCTTGGTTGATTTCTATTCATGCACAAAGGATTGTGTTCGTTGCACTTGTAATAGGATTGGACTCCATAAGCCCTTCCATTTAGAGTCCACTCTAAAAATTAAAAGTGTGATGCCCTTGCCTTCCTTGGTTATCCACCTGGAGTAGGGCACGATAAATCTATCGCAGATGGGAAAAAAACAAGGTGAGCGCTAGCATAGTGAAGATTCCAAAAAATCCCGTAGGGATCTAGAAGTGCTTTCCCAGGTGTATGTCCATTGTCTCTGCTTGAAAAACTGAGAATGTGTTTAGTTGCGCTAGACAGAAGAAGATGTTTATCGTGCTTGACCATATCGACGCTATTCTTATCAAAAACTTTAGCTCTTCCACTTGCTCCACTTGTTGAAGACTGCACAATATCCATGTATGGGCCACATACCCATCTTCTTTAAAATCTTATGGGATTTTTATAGAAGCCTTGTTCAGAAATCTGGAAAACAGGTACCCAATATCCATAAATTGAATTATTCATACTGAAGAACAGTATCCACACATCATATATGATTTTTAGTCAATTTTTGTTATTGGATATATTATTAAACATATTCTCCTTTTTCAAGTTTAGGGCATGGTTTTGGTGTTCTCTTCTATAAATATTTTGAGCTTTAGTGTACTACTGTTGTGAATCAACATGGCAACGATTCCGTTTCTCTCTTTTATTCGTTTCGAATTTTAACGTTTGAGGTATTCTTTTAAGCATTTATGACTTTAAAACTATTATTATATGTTTCTCTCTTTTATTAGTTTTGAATTTTAACGTTTCAGTGGTATTGTTTTAAGCATTTATCACTTTAAAATTGTTATTATTGACTATTTATTTTAGTTTACCATTTGCAGACATCAAAAGTACTAAACCTAAAGAAGCTTAATAATTTTGTACTTAGTTTGAAATTCAAAAAGGATTTTGTGCTTAGTTTGAAATTCAAAAAGTTTATTGCATGGGTGCATTTGTTGGTTCACAAAAATCTGTCTTAGGTGTTGTATGGTTGACGTAGTTAGTTAAATCTAGGTGGCTAGCTCTGCATACCAAGACACTCTGAGCTGTTAAACATGACTATATGTAAATAAACATCATTCTTAAGAATCTTAAGATTATATACATGTCATGTTGCTATGATATGTGAAATTCAGAGCTTTGATTGCAACAAACCACCATAAAAACATGGTTATCAATGTCTTTACCTTCTCTTTCTATGTTACAATTGCTATATAACTTACATGTCCATTGAACACCAAGTCTACACCATACTCGTATAGCGTGTCTTCCATCTATTGTCTCATAGACTTAGATTCTCGATAATGGATAGTGTAACTATTGTACCAAGGAGAATGCCATGACACTATCCATCAAAGAGTCACTTCATGGTTAAAATTTTCCAAATCTTGCTTGAGACAAGCATAATGTTCACTTAAAAAAAAAATCTATATAAGTTGAAAGCATCTAGAGATAAGCATAATGTTCACTGTTTTTTTTTTTAAATCTATACAAGTTGAAAGTATCTAGCATTGAAGGAACAATAGGGGCTATCATTGAACCCAGACTCCTTCGAGGGAACTGCAAACTCACACTATATGAAGCAAATATAAGATTTCCATTTTGAGGTTCCATGTCATGATTTCCTCCCAGAACCATCATTGGTATGTGTGACAACATTGGCTCCATGAATTTGGAAAATTACAAATAAAAAGAATTACAAATTTAATTTATCCATCATGTAAGATTGACTTCATCTTTTCCCTCCACAACCATTACCACCATCTCTTTAAACTTAGAATTTACCAGATGTAATCCGTCCATCTATCTTTCTATTTATGAATGAACGCGTGTTCACTATTTTATGTGTTTATGGGTATAACATATTGTTGGGTATGTGTTATATTCTTTGAGTTAGGGTTTTAGATGCCACTGGCTCCTATATGTATATTGTATTGTAAACAATGCATTACACATGAATGAATATAGAATATGCTGGTTTTCCCAGTTTGAATTTCTAGGGGAAAAACCTTTGTGTAATGTTTGTATTTGTCATTGTATCTTTTATGTTCTTTTACTGAATATCAATAGATATTGTACAAGGTTAAAATCTACACATACATTTGGTCTTTTTGTCTTGGACAACATTTTCAATCTGTTGGGAACCTCATAATTGGTTACGGCAATCGGGCTTTTGGATTCCGTGGATATTTGAGACGAGGATAAATGCTCCCTAAAGTGTATTGAAACATGGATTACTCACATATTTTGTTAAAAAACGTTGCAAATGTGCAATGAATAACTCACCATTTGACAGACCATATTTTCTATATTGTAACACCATTATAATGTTTATTACGTCGAAAGGCGTACACCTATTGACAATGGGCAGATTTAATAGGGGTTTAGTGGTTAATAAGTTTTCTATGGACATGATTAAATATGGCTGGAATATTCTTAGTAGTCACACAAAATAAATGACTGTGATTTCAATCATTAACTTCCTAGCTATTATAAAGACATCCGTTTATGTGTTTACTTTTTTACATTTACCTAATCATATTTAAAAATTACTTTGATAGCTAACTGATTGCCACATAAGTAATTAACAAAAATTAAAATATTAACACCAGATAAATGAAACTCAACCTTTTATTTGTTAATCAATAATAAAATTTAATATATTATTTTAAGAATTCGTTTCATCTTATCAGCGTTTCTGTGTTCAACGACTATTTAACTGCTGTGCTAATTATATTCATTAAAAAACCTTATTGAAAAATCCTCGATCTATTGAGTAAAATCAAGTGTTATAAAATCCATTTTCAACACACACAATTTGAATTTAAGTGAGATTTATCAAAATTTTACGTCGGGAATGGCTGTATACAATAAGCTTTGATGCCTCTAGTATCGAAACCCCGGAGAAGTAAAAAATATTACGATCCCACTCCCTGGGAAAATGGACAGGTTAGCCCACTCCCTGCCCAAATTGACCCTTTAAAAATTCTGAGAAACCATCAACATTCTTCCTTAAATGCTTCAAATGGAAACCGTCAACAAATTTGAAGGGTTCGTCGGATTTGAAATTCCAACCCTCAATCCCAACGACTCGAGCTCGACTCTTGGAAGAAAGTGTCAAGCACACTTTCCTCTATAAATGTAGACGAGCTTAGCACGATTTCTCACCATTGCAACGCCGGTTAGTAAGCCTTCATATGTTGGCAATCTCATCCAACCTATATTAATTAGAAGCCTTTGGCACTACTTCATATCATATGGTATATGCTATGAAGAATATCAAGTCTGGTTATGCACTCGTTTTCCTACTCGTCGCTTTAGTGTTACCAGTTTCGAGTTCAAAGGCGTTGGCTATGTCTAATGATCAGGGGTGAAAGCTATGGAGACTGCAAGACAATCCTACATCGTTTACATGGATAAATCCATGAAGCCAAACCATTTCCGTCTCCACCCACACTGGTACACTTCAATGATAGATGACGTTTCATAATTCAATTCGGATCCCACAACAATGCTATATAAGTATGATAAAGTCATGCATGGCTTTGCCGCCATGCTGACAAGGACGGAGGCCGAAGCAATGGAGAATATGGATGGATGCTTGGGTGTATATCCATACACCGTCAATCAATTCCATACTACTCGAACCCCCAAATTTCCGGGGTTGAGATCTAGTCATGGGCTATGGCCACTGTCACATTACGGTGATGATGTTATCGTGGGCGTGATGATGAGAGCAAGAGCTTCAGCGATCAAGGCCTTACGTCGGTTCCTACGAGATGGAAGGGAAAATGTGAAGTGGGTACCGACTTCAATGCTTCCCACTGCAACAACAAACTCATTGGAGCACGCTATTTTCTCATTGGAGCATGTGGTCGCATTGACAAACATGAGGATTACAGATCGCCTCGTGATGCCGACAACCATGGTACGCATACATCGTCTACTGCTGTAGGGTCAGAGGTTCCTGGGTCGAGCCTTCTTGGCTTCGCTAGAGGAACGACGAGAGGCGTCGCTACCAATGCTAGATTGGCCATCTATAAAGTCTTATGGTTAGGAGGCGCGACTGACTCCGATATCCTTGCTGCAACGATGGATGCGGCTGTTTCGAATGGAGTCGACTTGCTATCGGTCGCCCTAGTGTTTAACCTTTGATTCTCCCTTATTATGACGACCCTATAGCGATTGGAGCTCTCAGAGCCATTGAGAAGGGTGTTTTTGTGTCATGGTCGACAGGTAATGATAGACCAACTTCTTCTGTGATTTCCAACACAGCGCCATGGATAACCACTGTAGGTGCCATCTCCATCGACAGAGAGTTTCCAGCTCCTGTGGTCCTTGGGAGCGACAAAATCTACCGGGGCTCCTCCCTTTACAAAGGCAAGACGGTGGGAAACGATCAATTGCCTTTCGTTTACGGGAAAACAATGTCAGGCAACGAGACTGCAAATTTTACGTGGTCGGAAGCCTTGATCCCAATATGGTAAGTGGAAAAGTTGTGCTCTGTAATGTTGGCGGGGGAGTGGAAACAACAATGGAGATAGGACTGATCGTGAAACAAGATGGAGGTGCGGGAATGATTCTGGCCAACCATCCTGAGTATTTGTGGACCGAGAGTCATTTCTTACTGGCAATCTGTGTCGATTCGAAGTCTGGAGACAAAGTTAAAGCTTATATCAACAACACTAGAAATCCTACAACAACCATTAAAGCCGAGGGACTGACCGTGGCTCCACCAGATCACCGCTTTGTGGTACAGACTATGGAGTCCGCACAGTTTTAGAAAAGTGCAGCACGCTGCAATATACTGCCTTTGAAGATAATAAAAGAAATTTTACTCAAATTTATGTAAACTTATCGAGTTTCCTTTGTCTTTGAGGTTTTTCATTCCTCTCAGAGGGTGTGCTAGTGTTTTGTGCTAGTGTTTTAGCTCGTTCCTATAATTAAAATATGTCATTTCAAAAAACCTAAATTTATTTTGGAGCCTAGCGTTTCTATCATATGTTTCCATAAGCAACTGGTTTTTTGAATAGCAGTTTTTAGTATATAGAGGAGGTTTTGCGTAGAGATTGTCCTAACAAGTTTAACCGTATGCCAAATCACGTCTGCCAAAAAAACGAATGGGAGTCTGCCCCACCAATGCCAGTGCCCGAACAAGCCTGCCACCGGATCCATTGGGTTTCTAACCCCATAGCTATCAATTAATTTACCAAAAGAATTAAAAATGGTTTCATAACTACACATTTGGAAAAAAAAAAAAAAAAAGCTCTTATTTCATAGGTCAATGGTAACTTACCAAAAGAATTAAAAATGGTTTCATCACTACATATTTGGAAAAATAAGAAAAGAAAATAATAATCAATGGATTCATTTCATGCCACTTGGTTTATATAGAATTGATAGGTAAAGTGTTTCCATTCAATGTGTTTTGGAAGTTGTGAAAGGGGGCTAATTCAATATGAACATATGTATTATTTTATATTTGTTATAAAATTATTTTATCAATAGAGTTGTACCTTATAAGAAAGTGACACTCATATATAGTCATGTCAAAATTAATTTCAAACCTAGAATGAAGTGAAGGTTGCAATAACACTATCAATTTATTGACCAATCAGAGATTATAAAAATATTAATTTTGTTATATTGAATTTTTTTTTTATTTATTTGTTATGTTCAACATTAAAATTTATACACATTTTTTAAGTCAACATAAAACTAATATGAAAGTCAATGCTAACTCATTGCTATATACTACCTTTGTGCCTTCGGCAGTGTAATAAGCATGAAAGGAGGCGACAGTAGTAATATTTTAGATAAATGTGAAAGGAGGCGGGGGACCGCTGTAATACATTACATTGACTTTGATTTGAGAGGTGAGAGAGGTGGTATTGGTTAAGTGGTATTTAAAAACCTATAAATCAATTTACAGGTTTTCAGCAAAACCTAACATTAAGATATGCCTTCGGCATAAATACACACTCAAGAGTCATTTGTATAATCAAATTATGAGTTGCTTGATATTTCTTTAACCTACGAGAATTGTCTCTCTTATAAAGTGTTCTATGCCTAAGGGCACCTATATCTTTGGTGTTCTCTATTGTTCATTGGTTCATTTATCTCTTGTGCTTGGTGATTCTCTCTCTAGTACATTTATGATTAACTCTAGTGCTGTTATTTTGGGGTTATCTTGACTATTATTGTAGATTTCTATCCTGATGCACTTGTGTTAGGGTGTCTTTTGTCTCTAAGGAGTGCATTGCTCTATTTCTCTCCCATGGATCTTAACATGGTATCAAGTAGGTGTGAATATCCCTTACCCTTTTCTTTGTTGGTTAGGGTTTCTTCTTTGTTGGTTAGGGTTTTTAGAATGAATAGAATTTGCAGCAAAATATTGTCCCTAACTTATGGAGTATTGGGGTTATTTCATGGTGATCTCATTTTCTAGAGAAGGACACCTCAATTATGGTTATTTTTAGCCTATCTTATATGTTTTCTTGGATAACTTGTCAAAGATTCCAGTGCCCAACATTAGGGTTTGACTATTGATTTATTGTTCAACCATATTTCTTAAGTTGATCCATGGATATGGGCTGGTAGCATCTGGTAGCATCATTGTTTGCCTTGTAATTGCAGAACCAATGTTTCAAACCTTCTCATTATGACAATAGATCCTAAGATTTTTTGGCTAGTGTCATTACCTTGAGGGTTGCAGAACTAACATTTTGGGATCGCCTCTTTCCTAAGATCTTAACCTTCCTTCAAGGGCTCACTACAATAGTTGATCTAATGCTATTTGGATGGTAGCATCACCAAGTTTTGTGACCATGGAACTATATTTTTTTATCACTTCTCTCTACAACTAATCTAGGATTTTTTTACGAGTGGCATTTCCCTAACGGCCACAGACCTAGGTTTTTTGGATTGACTCTTTTCTAAGGTTACCTAGGATTTTATATTGAGGTTTTAACCCTCCTTCATGACTCCCTTCAACAATTGATCTATAGATTTTTGGCTAGCAGCATTGCCTCAAGGGCTATTAAACTAGAATTTTTAGATCATGTCTTGAAAAATATTTCTCTCCAAGGCCACACTCTTCAATTAAGTCCTATGCTATCCTAATGAAAATTTCTTGGAAGAAGCTAACACCATCTCTTTCTTCTTTGGGTTTAAACAATGAGGTTTTTCTGTAGACTTATTTGCACCATCTTTGAACATAATGGACTCAAAGTGGATGTTTTCTCTAGTAAATGGGGCTACTTATATTTGGGTTGATCAAATAAGGAATAAATTGTAAAATCCCCTTCTAAGTTTTGTTGATTTCCTTCTAGTTTAGTGGTGTAAGCATTCCATCAAACAATTTGCAAATAGATATTCTAACAATAAATTCAGAGTATTTCTAATTTCTGCTGATATTTATAACAAACACCAATTTATGACTCCAAACAGATATGGCATTAATGAATTTATGACAGCTGAAACACAACAAAATCTACCAAATAATGCAACAGTGAATGATAGGGAACTTGATATCACCTGCGGGCAACCTTCTCTCTGTATTTATCAAGCAACCTATATATATATATATATATATATATATATATATATATATATATATATATAGGTTGCTTGATAAATACAGAGAGAAGGTTGCCCGCAGGTGACGACAACTTGTTTCAACACCTTTTACAATAGAAAACTCTTCCCCACAGTTATGAAAACAACTATAGATGGAAGTGACCCCCACTGTACAAGATATTCAACCCTTGTTCCAACCAACTCGACCCTGGCTTCATCAAACACGAACAATAGCTTGGATTTCTCTCCTGGTACCTCAGATTCAACCCACAATGGTAATGATGCCCAACAGTTTGAGATCTTGGCCACAATAGGAGTGAAATCAACCCTCAAACCATGTATTCGTCCAACAATACGAATGGTTCAACCAACAAGAGATATTCGTTGCCCAAACTCCAGAAAAATGCGTGTAGCCTCAAGGGAAAGCACCCAACAAGTAGAAAATGCACCCAACAAGTAAGAAATTGCCCCTTTAGTTAGAAATGCGGCCCCCTCTACTACTAAACTCTCCCATCAAGATGGGAACTCAACATGTATGAAGAAAAACGACCCAACCTTAAGAAACTCAGCCGCCACAATTGAGAACTCAACCTCAGATAAGAAAAATCCGCTGCCAAAGATGAAATGTTCAACCACATGAATTACAGTGAAGAAATCTGTATGATCTCCTCCCTTCAACCAGCTAGGGTGGATGGTCTCACCATCAAAACCAATCTTCCAATCTCTCTAGGGTTTTTTTTCCCCAAGAGCCAAAACCACAAGAGCTCTCTCAATTTCGTTTTAGAAAATAACAATATACATAATGAGAGAGGGCGCCCTCATTTTCCTTTTATCTCTTCGTTGACCCTTTTCGGACCCTTTAAACCTTCTAATAAACTAAAGTGACTTTATAAACTTTAAGTCACTCAAATCACTCCTTTTTATTAATTACTCAATGTCACTTTTAAAAATTTACTTTCCTCGCCCTATGACATTAAATAATTAATTAATCCCCTTTTTCCACTAGCTATACCTACAAGAATCACTTAGGATATTGCGTAAACTCCTAGAGAGATCATTTGAAAAGGGACATTACAGTCCCCCCTTCTTAAGATTGCTTGTCCTCAAGCAAGTGCAAGTTAAGATGCTACAAGATCTGGTCACTTTCCCATGTGACATCTTCTATTGGAAAATATCTCCACCTGATGAGGTAATCTTAGATCACCTTGTTACACATTATCCTCTCGCGTACCTCCAAGACCTCCTCAGAAACCAATACTAACTTCCCATCCTCATCCAATGGGGGTAACTTGGCCGAAGAAGTGACATGTTGTCCCAATTCTTTCTTGAGGCATGAAACATGAAACACATTGTGAATTTTACTTCCCTCTGAAAACTGCAGCTCATAAGCTACCTCACCAATCCTATTAACCTCTATGTAGGGGCCATAAAAGCGGGGATTAAGCTTTCATGCACCACTTTTCTTCAATGAACACTGTCTATATGGATGTAATATCAAGAATACCAAGTCTCCCACTAAAAACATGTACTCGACCCTGTGCCTCTCCGCATAGATATTTTGTTGATTCTGGGACATCTATAAATTGTCCTTGAGAGTCTTGAGGATGTATTGACTCTCTTAGATCCAATTGATCTAGATTTACGAGTAGAATGAACTTATTAACAAATTGAATACAATAAACACTGAGATATGAAGAGCAACACAAATATCCAGTGAACAATATCTTATATTGAATGAATGAAATAGGCTGAAACTGTAAAACTACAGAACTGAAACACTTGCTCGAATGGTGGTAGTTATCTCTGAGAAGAGATGTGGCTGCTACGTGCATCCATTTGAGCAGAAGAATTACAATGAGGCTCCAAAGGCCTTTTTAACATTACTCATGAATGTCAAAACCCTAGACATCCAAAAACCTAACCCTAGGAGATGAAACGTCAAAAGTTATGTGGGCCCTTATGGGTAAGTTGGTACTTGAACTTCTCGGTATCGTAACTTTTGCATATGACCTTTTTTTTAGGTGCATGATATCATATTGGAAAGGTCTTTTCGAGAACTACATATTATGCCATCAAACTCTCACTTCGTCCACAATTTGACTATGGTGAGCCAAAAAAACATTGTTTAGGGCCACAAAATGACCCTGGAAGTACATCAAGATGTGTTGACATAGAAACATACAAAATAATCTAGTTGGAATAGGTGGGAGGCCACCAATATCCACCTGAAATATGTGTAGGGCTTCAAACATCCCCGAAAGTGTAGAACCCACAATTACAAAGAAGTACATAAGAACATGCTGAACTAAAAATTGTCAAGATGAGCTAGTTGGAATAGGTGGGTGGCCACCAATATCCACCTGGATCAGTCCTCTCTCCTTAGGAAGCAATGGTATCCATTGCGTTGAGTTCCCCCATTAGGTGAGGAAACTTCAGCTGGATTTGGCCCTGGGTGAACTAGTTTCCTTGGTGGAGGACCTGCCCTGCCTTGAAAACCCAATAAATATGGATCCTCTGCTGGCGAGTGCACTTGACTTGTGTGTCCACTCTCTGATTAGTGGATGCCTGTTCCATGCAGTCAGGGTTGAGCTTTGTTGGTGTCAGTTGTTCTATGATCTCTGAGGTGTCCAATAATTGTGGAAAATATGGCCGAAGGAGGTCCACATTGAACACTGGGTGCAAGCCAAGGAAGGGTGGAGTGTTGAGCTCAAACACATTACTACCCACAGCCTTGGCGATAGTGTAAGGCCCATAGCGAAGTGGGCAGAGCTTCCGATGGGGCCTTGTAAAATTCTCTTTCTGCAAATGTAACTAGACCTTATCTCTAACCTGAAACTAATGTGGTACCCTGTGTTGATCATGGAACTGCTTGTACTTAACATTGGCTTTCTGCAAAATCTCATGGACCTGTTGGCGGATGTGCTCAATCCGCTCAATGAATCTGGTGGATTTGTCGATCTCATACTGAACATGGGAAGAGGTTGTCTATTTGGTTGCAAGAGGTAGTACAACATCAATGGGACCCAAGGGTTGGAATCCCAGCCCCACCTGAAATGGTCTATGGTCGATGGAGCTATGGAGAGCCCTGTTGTAATTATGTTGAACATAGGGGAGAATCTCATCCCATGTACGTGGATGTTTAGAGTTGTACATGCACATGATGTGCACAATCATCCGATTGATGACCTCTGTTTATCCGTCTATTTGGGGGTGGAAAGTAGTGGATTTAGTGAGCTTGTTGTCCAACAATGACTAAAGGCTCAACCAAAATGCGTTGAGGAACCTAGTGGCTCGGTCATAGATGATGTTCTGTGGTATCCCAAAATGGACGCACACTCGTTCGAAGAAGATCTTAGTAGTATCTTCCATCGTAATGTTCTTCTTGCAGGCTGTGAGGATGGCCATCTTTGAAAACTTATCAACAACAAAAAACACACGATCATTGCCTTGCTTGGTGGACGAAAGGCCAGACATGTAATCCATCGAGATGGATTCCCAAGGCTTCTTGGGGGTAGGAAGAGGGGTGTATAAGCCTTCCTTCTTGATGGCTGGCTTGACAATGGCACATGCAGTGCAATATATGATATACTTGTTGACGTTCTGTCGAAGTTTTGGCCAATAAAAATGTTTCTGTAGAACGAACACAATTTTCTCCACGCAAAAATGTCCTGCCATCTGACTATAGTGGGATTCCCAAGTCATATTTGCAAGCTCGCTGGCAAGAAAATAGAGATGGCCCAGATGGAATAACAATCTGTCCTGAATGTGAAAATCGGTTACATTCGCTCCTGTACCCAAGAGTTGATATGGTGGCAAAGTCTGGATCTTGCTGATAAAGTTGGGGCCACTCGGATGCCTCATTTGCACAGGAATGGAGCACAGTGGTGAGTGCAGCCACGTGAGGTTGACTGAGGTAGTCAACGACATGATTTGTGCTCCATGTCTTATACTTGATATTGAGATGGAACTGCTCCAAGTAGGTGGACCACTTCTGATGACGATCGTTCTGCAACTTCCCCTGTGTCTATATGAACTGCAGAGGCTTGTGATAAGTGTGGATGATTGTCTCATTTCCCAGAATGTAATGTTTCCATTAATGATGACATGCTTGTACAATGGAATACATTTCCTTGTCATAGGTGGGGTATTTCCGGACAGTATCTGAGAGTGTATCACTATGGTATGCCACTGGATGACCATGTTGAGTGAGAACTGCAGCTACAACATAGTTAGATGCATCAATCTCAATCTCAAACGATTGTTGCAGATTGAGAAAGGAGAGTACTAGAGCTGAGCACAAGCGATGCTTCAGATCATCAAATGCTCATTTTTGTTCCTTCCCTCACACGAACTTTTCCCTGCCACCTCCCTTGGTCACTTGGCTAAGGGCCCATGCAATATGGGAGAATCCCAACATGAACCGTCCGTAGAAGTTTCCCAGTCCCAAGAAGCTTCGAAGCTTGGTTAGTGTGGTCGGGGCTAGATAGTCACAGATTACTTGGATCTTAGTTGGATCAACATGTACCCCATGCTCATCAACAATGTAGCCCAAGTATTGGACCTTGTTCATGCCAAAGGATCATTTTTCCAAGTTGGCATAGAGGTTGTGTTGCCGTGGAGTGCTCAAAACCTACTGAATATGCTACATGTGCTCCTCCCAAGTTTTATTGAAAATGAGGATGTCATCAAAATATACCACCACAAAAGAGTTGGTGAAGGGTCTCAATACATCATCCATCATCCTCATGAAAGTGGTTGGTGCATTTGTTAAGCCAAAGGGCATGACCAACCATTCGAAGAGACCTTCTTTAGATTTGAAAGCTATCTTCCATACATCAGTTGGTTCGATGGGAACTTGGTGGTAGCCAAAATTTAGGTCAATCTTGCTAAAGAACTTTTCGCCCTTGAGTTGGTCAAGAAGGTCATCAATCCTAGGGATTGGATACTGGTTCCTGACTGTGATTTTGTTTAATGCTTTGTAATCAATGCAAAGCCACTAGGTCCCGTCCTTCTTATACACTAGTACAATCGGGCTTCTGCAAGGGGAGGAGATGGGTTGATGTGCCCCTTTTGAAAAATCTCTTCGATTTGATGCTTGATTTCGTCATTTTCCATCAGTGAGCGATGATAGACTGGTCCATTAGGCAGAGGTGCATCGTGGGTTAGATCAATTGGATGCTTGACTTGGCAGTGCGTCGGTACCCTGGTGGGCA
The DNA here is from genome assembly GCA_032191745.1 of Picea mariana. Taxonomy (NCBI): domain Eukaryota; kingdom Viridiplantae; phylum Streptophyta; class Pinopsida; order Pinales; family Pinaceae; genus Picea; species Picea mariana. The sequence continues at coordinate 77,427 of JASDQU010739109.1, forward strand.
AGGAGAAGATGTCTCTGTACTCTTCCACGATCTCGTCCAGTTGCTTCTATTGCAAAGAGAGGTTATGTGTAGAGGCCACAGATGTGGCAGTGACCTTCTGCTTACTGTGAGCACAGATCACAAAGAAGACGAACTTCCTGGTCTTTGAAATGGCCTTACTGCATTGCTTAGCAGAGATTAAAGAAATAGCAGTAGGCGGCGTTACCTTTGGTATCATGTACAATTTTCTACCCAAAGTAGTAATAACATTGTGAGGTCTTGACTCATACACAACATGACGCTTCCACAAATATGGTTGTCCTAAAAGAACATCACAAAATTCAAGGGGAGCAATATCACACAATACCTCCTTTTTGAAAGGCTTGATGCCGTAGGGTAGACAACACTGTTGACTGACACAAATATCTCTTTCTTGGTGAAGCCAACCAATGGTGTAGGGTTGTGGGTGTGGTGTCGTCGACAGGTCCAACCACTTTATGAACTCTGCTGATATGAGGTTCTTCTAACTGCCGCTACTGACAATGAAATGAGGTAGAGCCCCCTTTACCCTCATCTGTGAGTGAAAGAGACATTCCCCTTCCTCTGGTTCTTCTGGTTCGCTTGGCTGGACTTTGGTGGTAGCGATAATGGCACTAGGTTAAACATCAATAATCTGCTTCCCTCCTTCTGGATTTGATTCAGAGTTAGAATCGACCTTTGACTCAGAAGCCTTCAACTCGACCACGAGTGACTACTTGGAGTGACATTCTTCAGTGTTGTGCCAAGGGATTTTATGGTATTCACACCATTTTCCCATGTACTTCTTCATCTTCTCATTTCCCTTCTTGTGTTTTGGTTTGGATTGGTTGTCTTGAGAGTGGCCATCTTTGATCTGTCCCTTGCTGTGTGGGTTGGGGCCTCCTTTTCCTTGCTCTGGTTGTGAGGAGTTTGTAGATCCAAACTCTCGCCTCTTCTGCTTAAATTTCTGGTCGATATTGACCGCATATCTATAAGTCGTACCCAATGAGATGATGTACATAAAATCCATTTCTGTTTGAATGCATCTATGCAAACAACCGCGATACTTGAGCACTAGATGTCGCTTAGAGTCTTTGATACCTAATTTTATGCACAGGGTATGGAAAATATTGGTGAAATCTGGTATTGTTTGGTCCCTTTCCTAACATAGGGTGGTCCATCTGGTGTATTGGTCCTCGTAGCTTCCAACAAGGTAGTATTGTTCTTTAATGGCATCCTGGAAGGAATCCCATGTAGGGGAAACCACAAATATTACAGATTCCTCTATGGCCCTTTGCTCAGAGTAAGTATCCTACTAGTCCTTAACATGGGGAACGACCTTGAGGAGTTCAAAAGTAATATTTTCCCTATCGGAAAAATTGTGGACCGAAAAATATCCTTCAAGCAGATTCAACCATTTATCTACAACATCTGCATCTATCAATCCTTCAAATAATGTAATATCAAAATTTAACTGTACCTTGAAGGGGATTACATGGCCACTTGATGAATATGCTTCTCGTGTGGGCAGCCACGGAAGGATCTGCATAGAGTTGTCCATCATTTCGTTCCTTTTTCGTGTAAGGGCTTCCTCGAGAAACATTTTAAAAGGATATCCTGCTCCATCATCTTTCTTTTCATCCCCCATGGGTTGTTGTCGGGCTCGGTGCAACCGATCTTGCAACAGATTGATTGGTTCGAGTCCCAACTTCTTGTACCCATATCTTGTCGGGGACATGCATAGAGAAAAATAAATGAAGAGCAGACCGTTTTGATACCACTGATCCGAATTTAGGAGTGGAATGAACTGATTAACATATTGAATACAATAAACATAGAGATATGAAGAACAACATATATATCCAGTGAACAATATCTTCTATTGAATGAATGAAATAGGTTGAAACTGTAAAACTGCAGAACTGAAACACTTGCTCGAATGGTGGTAGCTATCTCTAAGAAGAGATGTGGTTTCTACGCACATTCGTCTGAGAAGAAGAATTACAATGAGGCTCCAAAGGCCTTTTTAACATTACTCATGAATGCCAAAACCCTAGACATCCAAAAACATAACCCTAGGAGATGAAACACCAAAAGTTATGTGGGTCCCCATGGGTAAGTTAGTACCTCAACTTCCCAGGGTCATAACATTTGCATACGACCTCTGTTTTAGGCGCGTGATAGCATGTTGGAAAGGTATTTTCGAGAACTATGCATTACGTTGTCAAACTTTGACTCCATCTATAGTTTGACTGTGGTGAGCCAAAAAAACACTGTTTAGGGCCCCAAAACGACCCTAGAAGTACATAAAGATGTGTTGACATGAAAAAATACAAAATAAGCCAATTGTAATAGGTGGGAGGCCACCATTATCCACTTGGAAGATGTGTAGGGCTTCAGACAAACCCGAAAGTGTAGAACCCACAATTAAAAAGAAGTACAAAAGAACGTGCTGAACTGAAAACTGTCAAGAGGAGCCAGTTGGAATAGGTGGGTGGCCACCAATATCCATCTGGATCAAATGTCCATGTGAAATTTCTCGAGGGTTGCTATATTATCTCATGGTAGACATTAGGGACAAAATTTCAAGGCACCTCAGGTAAGGCCATCTTGCTTGTTGCTATCATAAATATGGATTTTGTTGTGAGTTCTAATAATAAACAATATTACCAACTTAACGAGAACTACCACCTTGTACCTGTCATCCTGTACACCGTGATCCATTAACTCACAAGAAAATTTGTTCTTCGAATACTCTACCAAGAGATGAGATGTCCATTCAGCTGAAATCTCTACAAGTGAACATATCTCCGTTTTTTTGGAGAGAGCATCAACAACTGCATTTTTCTTTCCTTTCACATAATCAATGTCGAAGTCATACACCTGCAGTTTTCTAACCCACTTATGTTTCCTTTCATTAAATTTCTTCTACCCCAGGAAGTGTCTCAAGTTGTTGTGGTCTGTCTTAACCACAAAATTTCCACCAATCAAGTGCTATCTAAACTTCACCAAAGCATGCATGATGGTGAGTATTTCCTTGTCGTAGATGAAGCTGAGTCTTTTCAAATCTGTGGGCTTTATTCTATCGTATGATATCAAATGTCTTTGTTGCATCAAAACCTCTCCTATACCCTCACCCAATCCATCACACTCAAGCATAAAGGGCCGAGTTAAATAAGGAATTGTTAAAACTGGGCAAGTAGTCATCACTTCCTTCATCCTGTCAAATGTCTTCTAGGCCTCCTCGATCCACCTTAATGCCCTTTTTTTGTCATATCTATGAGTGGTGTAGCCAACTGTGAGACCCCTTTTACAAACCTCCTATAGTAGCTACATATCCCAAATAATCCACGCAAGTGTGTAAGGTTCTTGGGCGGTGCCCAATCCAATATGGTTTGAATCTTCTCCCTATGCACCTGTACTCCCTGAGCACTAACCACATGAACCAAGTATAGGATCTATGTCATGCCAAACTCACACCTTGACTCCTTGGAATACAATGACTGATCCTTCATGATGCTCAAAATCTCATCCATATGTCCCAAATTCTCCTCCCACGTCCTACTATATATCAAAATATCATCAAAGAATAACAACAAAAATTTCCTCAATTGCTTTTTGAAGATGTGATTCATGCAAGACTGAAAATCAGGTGGTTCATTGGTCAACCCAAATGACATGACCAAAAAATCACAATGCCCATAATGGTGTCTGAAAGCAGTTTTGGGGATATCCTTCTTTCTGACCTTGATCTGATGATACCTCGATCGAAGATCAATCTTCGAAAAATGCACTGCTCCATGCAACTCATCCAGAAGGTCATTGATCTTGGGAATATGGTATATGTTCTTTATCATCTTCTTATTCAAGGCTCTATAGTCAATGCACATCCACATCATGTCATCCTTCTTCTTCACCAACACTACAGAAGAAGCGAATGGACTAGAGATAGGCTTGATGTGTCCCATGTCCAACAGTTCCTTAATTTATTTCTAGATTTCATCCTTGAATTTTGTTGGATGTCTATAGGGAGTAGTGATCACAGGTTTCACTCCCTCCTCCAACTCAATGGTGTGCTCAAATCCCCTGTCGGATGGTCTCCTTGGAGGTATCTTTCCAAAAACCTAATCATGCTTACTCAACAATGCCTAAATATCTACATGATGATGTTGTCAGCCCCTTGTATCCTTTTGATCTGTAATCAAGCACTCTACTGCACATGCTACATCTCCATGTATGAAAATGGCCTCCATACTTTTGTTTGACACAATTTTTGGGTCCCCATTTGGCATTCCCCTGAGAACAACCTTCTTATTGTTTGTTGTGTTGAACTTCATCTCCATCACCTGATAATTCATTATAATTTCCCCTCAGGAATGAAACCATTAAACACCCAAAACTATATTGGTGATCTCCAGATCAACCACATAAAAATCATTGGTCGAGGTATAGTTTCCCAATGTCACGGACAACCTCATAATCTTTTGTGTGCATGTCATAGTAAATCCATCGTCCACTACCATGTTGAATCCCTCAAAGTCCTCTATAGCCATGTGTCTCCTGGCCACCAATGTTGCATCAACGAAGTTGTGGGTTGCCCCACCATCAATCAAAGCTGTGATTCTATGTCCCCGGAGTACTCCTATGATTCTGAAGGTGTAAAATCTAGGAGTGCCTGATAGAGTGGCAATAGTCACACCCTTATCCTCCTCACGAGGTTGCTCATCACTCGAGCCTCCCTCCTCGTTGTCATGTTCCGGTGTATCTTCCTCCTCTTCCTCGTCACCATCTGAGTGCACCTCTATATAGTGCACCTTACCTTTTCCCATACACATGTTTCCATGTTCCTGAGGTTCTTTGCAAATGAAGAAAAGCTTCTTTCTTCTCAACTCGTTATGAGTTTCCTCGTCCAACTTCTCCTTATCGATCCCCTCTTTCTAAAAAGGTTTCTTATCTTTGCCTTTCTGTGGGATGAAGGTTTTGGAGAAAGTTTTTCCTTTAGGACTGCATCCTCTATGTCCCATGTCCCGATGATGGCATCCTGTAGAGTCTCTGGTTTGAATTCCTTCACCCAACCATGTGGTGGCTCGGATAAACCCTTAGTGAACAACATCACCAACCTATGCTCAAATATATCTGCCATCGTGACTACAAGCCTCTAAAAATCTGTGATGTAGTCATCCGATGTCCCAACCTGTTTGAGTTATGCCAACTCCCTGAAATGTAATTCCAGATCCTCCTTTTCAAACCTCTCCATCAACTTCTGTGAGAAGTCCAGATAGGAGGTAATGTTGGCATGTCCCATAGTGACCAATCCATGGTACCACCACTCATGGGCCTCTACGTCCAAATGAAAACAAACAAATTTAATCACTTCTGCCTCTGACATGGTGTTAATTTGGAAGTATGTGTCCAACTTTTGAACCCATGCTCTAATTGTGCACTTGTTCGAACCATGAAATGAGGGAATGGTGAGCTTCCTAACCTTTCTCATGAGATCAATGTTTCATTGACCCCTGTTGATCTCCTTTGGCCTGTCCCTATACCTAATATTGCAGTAGTCATGTAGTGATATGGCCACTGAAAATCCTCACCAAGAGACTGATACTCCCTCCAACAATCATCAAAGGTATCACCATGTTCTTGCTTCACTTGCTTCCTTGTTTTTTGATTCCCAAAGAACTGAGGAATGAGAGGTCTAGGAATTATTCTACTAGTGGTACTAGTGCCAACTTGTGTAGGAATGTGATCATTGCTACCTTTTGCATGACTCTCATTGTTTCCATTGGAACCCCCTACACCATTGTTACCCCTATGGTTTTGGTTCCCATTGTGTCCATTAGTGCCTCCCAAACCATTGTTGCCCCCATGGTTTTTGTTTTCTTGGTTACTGACAATTAATTGAGTCAACAGTTGTGCCAGTTGTTGCTTCCCACTGGCTAAATCCTCTAGAATCTGTAATTCCATGTCCTCATTATTGTCCCCCATGCCTCTTTCTTGTTCTACCTACGACTGATTCTCTTCTACTTATTTTTCTTGGTTAAATATGTTTTCTACCCCTCACTATCTTCTACTACTGTAAGTGATGTACCCTTCATCTTCTTGCCTCATGAATTAATAAACCTCCTCAAGCTGACAAGACTGAGGCACTGATACCACTGTAAAATCCCCTTCTATTTTTTTTGTTTTCCTTCTATTTTAGTGGTGTAAGCATTTAATCAAATAGTTTGAAAATAGATATTCTAACAACAAATTCAGAGTATTTCTAATCTCCGCTGATATTTATAGCAAACACCAATTTATGACTCCAAACGACTATGGAATTAATGAATTTACGACAGCTGGAACACAATAAAATCTACC
>JASDQU010739109.1:83997-105004 GCA_032191745.1 Picea mariana
CAATTATAGATGGAGGCGACCCCCCCTGTACAAGAGATTCGAACCTAATACCTCAAATTCGACCCACAATGGTAATGCTGCCCAACAATGTGAGATCTTGGCCACAATAGGAGTGAACTCGACCCTCAAACCATGTATTTGTCTAGTAATACGAATGGTTCAACCAACAAGAGATATTTGCTGCCTAGACTCTAGAAAAATGTGCCTAGTAAGTAAGAAAAGCGCCCAACAAGTAAAAAATGCACCCAACAAGTAAGAAATTGCCCCTTCAGTTAGTAATACGACCCTCTTTTCTACTAAAGTCACCCAACAAGGTGGGAACTCAACCTATATGAAGAAAAATGACCCAACCTTAAGAAACTCAACCACCATAATTGAGAACTCGGCCTCAGATAAGAAAAATTCACTGCCAAAGATGAAATGCTCAACCACACGAAGCACAATGAAGAAATTTGTATGATCTTCTCCCTTCTACCAACTAGGGTGGATGGTCTCACCACCGAAACCAATCTTCCAATTTCTATAGTTTTTTTTCATCCTAAGAGCCAAAGCCTCGAGAGCTCTCTCAATTTTGTTTTAGAAAATAACAATATGCATAATGAGAGAGGGCACCCCCATTTTCCTTTTATCTCTTCGTTGACCCTTTTTAGACCCTTTTACCATTTTAATAAAGGAAATTGACTTTATAAACTTTAAGTCACTTAAATCACCCTTTTTTATTAATTACTCAATGTCACTTTTAAAAAGTTACTTTCCACGCCCCTATGACATTAAATAATTAATTAATCCCCTTTTTCCATTGACTATAGCCTACATGAATCACTTAGGATATTGCGTCAATCTCATGGAGAGATCATTTAGAAACATACATTACATAAACCTATATGCATTTTCTACCATAAGGAAGGATATGCCTCCAAGTGTTGCATGTTTTGTCTTCGTATACATGAAGAATTTGCGAGAACAACAGTCCACGACATGGATCTTTTCGATGATATTGCCTTCCTTTGAAGCCATGGTTTGTGGATGGAGAAGTACCTTCCTTACAAAATTCAAGGTGTGACTTCATTGACTTCGTATTTTAGGGTTTTTGGACATAGTACATGGGCCTATATTCTAGTATATTGTCTATATGATCCTTCTAGTACAAATGTTATCTAAATTGACAAAGTTATAAACACATGCCCATAAGATCTATCCCACTATTTTTTTATAGATGACTCTTCCAAGAATAAGTCTCAACCTATTACAATGGATTTCTTCTTTCCACATATGATGTTGGTCATTTTTGGATTTACTGCATTCGATAGTTTCAATTTCAGGAATAGATTGTGCCATTTTTTGTAGCTTCAACCAACCAACATGCTTCAATGAATCTGTCTTCTCTACCTCTACCATATACCACCTTCATTGGGTTTTGGAATTATGTTGGTGTGGGAGATATGACATTCATGGGAGACTACATCTTTACTATATGGCTCATGTTTTTCATTAAGGGGGGAAGTTGTGATGTCATGCCTTCTCTCCAAGGCCTCATGTTTAGATTAAGGGAGGATATTGTGAATAGGGCCAACCGTATTTTGAGCTGGGTATCCATACACCCACTCACCTTTGTATCTTGGCAACAACCAACCTATATCGAGTTGGGTATCCATAAACCCACTCCCATTTGCATTGAGTTGGTTATCCATAAATCCACACTCAATTTGTATTTAGGACATGATTGATCGTATATTGAGTTGAGAATTCATAAATCCACTCACATTTTTATTTTATCGTTTCTCTTAGTAGCCTTTGTTTAGCTTATCCAGGGGCGTTGAGAATGGTGCAATCCTCACATTTGTCTATGACCAACTCATATTGTATCATTAATGCATTTGGCTAGGCATTAATGTAATATTTATAGTAATATTGGGTTTTGGTTAAGGTTGATCTAGGAAACTTGTTATGTGGGTCCATGACCCCTCTTAGGGAGGGAAACCTACCTCTTGAGTTGTATATAAATATAGACTCAAGTGTTGTTTATATCATCATCTTGTGCTCTTCTTGATCTTTCCTTAGCCTACGGGCATCATCTCTCTTAGAAAGTTTTCTATGCCTAAGGGCCCCTATATATTTAACATTCTTTATTGTTCATGGGTTAATTTCTCTCTTGTGATTAATGGTTCTCTCTCTGATGCAATTATGACTATCTTCATAAATTCTATAAATTCTATTAGTATTGATCTCATGCAAGAATTTGAAATAGCTATGCATCTTTAATGAGCATTTAAAAAAAATGCATTGTCATTAGAACCAAAATGCTAACATCCACGCAATTTTAGTTTCTATGCCTCAGTAAATCACCCTCAATGCATGCACTATAGTGTTTTTGACCAAGAGAACTCACAATTTAGACAAATACAAAACTTGAGTTATGACTTTCAACACATTTGATTGAGGGAAACACAATGGGTAAAAGAAGGAATGAAAGGTACCATTATAAAGCTTGTTAAAACATGGCATACCTTAACTACATAATCCCCTCTATATGCTATTATGAGCTTTTTGAATTTCGATGGTGGTGCGATATGAATATCAATTTGACTTATGGTGAAGTGATTCACAATGAACAATTCCTTGAGTTGAGTTATGATTAGATCACTCTACAAATTGTTATCAATCCAATGCTTAGTCTAAATGCTTGTTTCTTTTGGACCAACATGAAATGGGGTATGGAAAGGAACAAGCTTTTAATATTTGTATTTTTCCATAAGTTCCTCTTCTGAAACAACCTAGGGAACTTATAAAAAACAATGGCTACATTCCAAACTATATGGGGAGAGTTGAGGCAGTTAAGGAATTTGGGTGGTTCATGTCTTCTTGGTGAGAAAAATGAAATCCCCCAAAAATCATGTGTCATATGATAAGATTATTGGGAAGTTAAGTTTCCTTCGAGAGATCTAAGCTTTCTATGCAACTTCATTATCTCATAGATTGCTCCTCATTCTAAGAGCCAATGAACAACAATGAATATCCTACCCAAATGATAAAAAAATTGCAATGTTGGGAAGGGATCTCGAAAGACAATATGAAGCTTTGGACATGTCCTTATAATAATCATAACATAGATGATAACAATAATAAAATGATAATAATGGTGGAAAATAGGTTAAAACTTGCCAACTCACTTAAAAAATCTAGCCACAATGGAGGGAAAATGGATGATGGGAGATTCATTGTAAAAGAATTGGAGATGGAAAAGTTTGATCCTACCTCGACAAGGCCCTGTTATCATGGACTTTCTCTTGCATGTAGTATGTACCGAGTAGTCCTAACTACCTAATACACTTACACATTATCTATTAAGTATGGAATGGAATAAATGTCCCATAACTTTGGTAAAACATACAAATGTACTTGATCTAATTACTTGTGTGATTAATCCTTCAGGAAGCACATGACCACACTCATAACAGGTTAAAAGTCATGCGATCCATTTGAACAAAGTCAAACTTTATCATTGTGCATATTGAGGTTGATTTGGTCAATGTATCTCACCTTTAATACACCTAAAGCACATATATTTCGAGAATCCCCTATATGATGGATAATTTCCTCATGTAAAAGCCCCAAGAGGATCTATAGTTTCTAAAAATGTCTCCTTCACTTGGAATTGACATATTTGGGTCATGTATGTATGAAACACATGACAATGTGATCTTTAGATTAAATCTTTTGCTCATATGCTTAACGAACTTATGATAGTGTGATCTTTAAATCATATCTTGGTCTTAAATAGTTGTTTTTCCATTCAAGTGGTTGCCTAATTTGCTTGTGGCAGATTTAAGATAAGATATTTTTTTGGAGACATTAAAAACCATTGGACACAAGAGAACCTTGAAGAGGAGCAAACCACAACGATAAGAGACTTGGAGCCATATTGCCATATATTCTTTGATGTGATCTATTATTTTTTGTTAATAAAATCTCCTTCTTCCCCATTTACTTATGTTTATTTAATATTGTTATTTGATAAGATAAGATGTTAGCAATCCTTACTACTATATTTATTAATGCTACTATATTTATTAATTGTGTCGAACTATGTAAATTTAATAATGTTCATCGATTTTATAACGTTATTATTAAATCATATAGAAGATATTGTTACCAAATTATTATATAAGACCATTACGTATGGATATTCATGTATATTATGTTAATTTTGGTTAAATATGTTTATCCATGTAATTTGATAATATTATAAATATGTTTGAGTGATAATATATATAAAATTTATTTTTTTTGCTGGTTTACGTTGAGAATTAAATATGTACATCCATCTTAATTTTAGATTATTCATGTTATATGATATAATCATTTTTATATATTTTTATTGAGTATGTTAAAATATATATATTTTTAAATAATATATTTAAAGATTATTTATGTTATATGTAAACTTTTAAATTAGATAGTTATTAAGAGAAAATGTAAAAAATGAAAAATCAAAATTCTTTTTATTTATATAGATTTTTTAGAAAGAAATATTAATATGTAAAGAATGCTTGTCTTCTTGGTGTTTCTTTTAAAGAGTTGTATTATATAATGGAAGATGTATCACAAAGAGTTTATGTCTTCTCTAGATAATAACAATAAGTCAAAAACTATCTTGCCATTATAGTAGCTAGCCAGCAAGTGAAAGACATCCCACAACAAATGACACTTACAACACCATCAAATCTATAAAACAATAAAAAATATTAATAAGAGATATATATTCTTGTTAATTGGTGGACAAATGTTATATTGATGATATTGATCCTGAGTAGCTTGAGAGAGGGAGAGAGTCTAAAAAGACAAAGGATCTCTATAGATAATATATTTTATATAAAAATATCTTAGGTTAAAAACAAGGGGCCTTTGCAATTTCAAATTCCATCGCCTATGATGAGGCTGTGAAATTATTCATTTTTGCCTCTATTTTGATAAACTTTAACTCTAATAAAGCTAGTATTGATCCTCATACATAACACTTTCCAGGGATCCCAACCACCATATGTATAAAGGTAAATATGGATTGCATTTATTCATATTTTCATGTTTATATTATAAATTTAGGATAGAAGTATGGTTTTTTAGCTATAATAAAATAACAGTTCTAAGCATACACTCTAAGAATGGTCAACATACTACATGTTGAAATTAATTCAAAGGAGCGATGCAATGATGGTGACTCTTTAGTGGATTAACTATAACCAGAATTAAAAGAAAGTAAGTCGAATTCATCAACTGTGGAGGTGGACAAAGCATGGAGTGAATCAAGGAGCAAATTGAATGCATTCATTCATGCCCACAAATATATACCTTGGAATTCGAGAGCCGTTGACGTTCTGGTACTTCTGGATTGTGCATTTCCTCTACAAATGCACCATACGATTTAATGAGGAGTAGTTATGTGTCCATATATTTAGGGTTTTGTAAATAAAAAATGTTGTGGGTAGATTCCCATCCATAGCTATAAAAATCACTGTTATTTTCGTACTGGGAATGATGGATTAAATCAAAGAACTGATTTCTATATTTTGTGAACAAAACTTTCAATTTTATGCAATATATACAATTTCATTTTGGTATGAGTGATTTGTAAGTGATGTAGTTAAACTCTATAGTTTCGTTGACCCCTTTTTGGAGTTTGGGCCTGCTTCAAAGAGGTTCATAATCAACTTATTTGTATATACATTTTGTTCATATTCCAGTCACTTCAAAATTCTATATTTTCACTATGTATATGTTGTTTTACTCTATTCATATGTTGTAGGTTTCCACACTTTGTTTATATTACAACTTTTATACTATGTTCATAAGCATTGTATTTACACATGCATGTTGTTGTTGTTATTTTTCTACCAAATTAATTTGCTAGAATTTCAGAGTGTGTATTTGAATGAAGTTATTTTTTTTTTCATTTTAAAAGAACTGGGAAATATTTTTATTCAAAAATTCTGTGAGAAGTCTCACAATGGAAATAATTACAGAGGAAAAAACTAGCATGTACTATAGTATCAAAATTAGGTTGTAATTTAGCTAAATGGGCATGCAAGCCAACTTTTGTCTTCACAACAAAGAGTAATTCAAATCGGTTCCAACTATACAACCTATAGAAAACTCCTAGGAACAAAACACAAAAATTGAACATATAAGGTCTACATAGATTTGAATGAAGTTAATTTTAAAAGGAATGAAATGGTTGTATATTTTTTTGTCTCACTACCAGAGCATGCAAGGGAACCTTTGTAACCCAAAACAAGAATTAACAACTAGTCAGACCAAGACACAATCAAAGTAGTTTTTTTTTTCTTCGAGTTCAATAATTTAAAACGTTTATCTTGAGTAGAGTAAATTGTTATTCAAGTAGACATATTACAAACCAGTCAATATCCAGGCTCTTGATTCTATGCATACATCGTTTGTGTCCCACGAGTTCAAGACGAACTCTAGGTTTAATAATTAAGTGAAACCTTATAATGTTTTTCATTTTAAAAGATATATTTTAGTGTTGTCATTTTTGGCATCGTTTCTGGGGAGACACTAAAAGAATCAATAATCTCTAGTTTATATTGGTTTATGAATCTTGTAGCATTACTTTTTAAATGCATTTAGGAATGAATGTAGGGGAATAGAGACGATAATACAAACTCATTATAAGATATCTACAGTGTAAAAACATGTTGCTTTCACCATAATATTTTGTGGTGAGTCTCTATAACACTAAATTCACAAATCATGATAGTTTAGGATGAATGAATAGGGCAAGATATTCTAGAGGAAGTTTTCGTGTTGCAGTAAGAGCCACCCAAACAACTTACACACTGGTAGGAAGAGTAGAAAAGTTTCAATTATTTTGGGTGCTATAAGAGCCCTTGTATACTAATCCATTTATGAGCAGGAGCTCTAAACTAATAGGAAGAACTTAATGATGCTCAAGAACTTTTTGAATAAAGGAGGACATAACATCCCAAGGATCTTCTTAAATCATTGTCTGAAGCTCAAAATTGCCACTAAGAATGAATCTGTTGAAGAGCAAAATACCCATGAGCTAGATCCACAAAAGGAACACCTAGAAGTCTTTCTCAATCAACCTTGCAAGCATATAAAAGACTCATGGATAAAATTCGATGGAGACTAGAGACTAGAGCGAGAGATTAAATAATTGTGCATGCCTATCACTAGATCCTTTATGCATTCGAGAGTGCAATAAACAAATTTCAGAAGATCTGCATGTCATGACAAAGGAAGACATGCAAACAATTACTAATGAACAAGAGAGACAGGGAAACAAACATTAAATTGAAATTTGGTTCCAAACAATTATCAACCTGCAATATTCCTCCATTATTCAACATTTCTTGGCACCATATCAATCAGAGCAACTGATTTCTCATATTTTGACATCTATAAAGGTACACTTTTCGAATTTGGATATGAGTATGCTTGAGATCATGTTATGCAACTGAATGCATTGGAAATATTCCTACACTTGAGAAAAGGATTTATTTTCCAAGTAAAGTAGTACAGTTTAAATAAATAAATAGAATAGTAAAGAAAAAAATAATCCCAATTGTGAAAACCAGGATTCTAGCATAGTTGGACATGAACCTTGCTTGAAAACCAAGTTCTAGCAGACAAGATTCACAACAAAGTTTTGCATATAGTTGTTGGTTCAATTCTTTTCACTTATGGTTCTTCAAATCATTTTGTTTTGTGCTCGAGTTGGATGATGTGGGATTCCTTAAGGCCCTCCTTCCTACAAATGTTTCCCCATCAACTTCAACACCTTATCTAGGATAGAGGTTAGAGACATTTTATAGTGCCTTGGAACTTGCATACATCAATGGCAAGTTTCCTTGCGAACAATAGTGGGAATACATTAATGACTCATGACTGTCAGATTTTGCAAGTGACTCGACTTCAACACCAATTTTCATACTTGTTAGAATGTACTATGGTACCTTGACACTCGTTTTCACTATTGGTGAGTTGGCTCACGTTGGTTAACGACATTCATTAATGACCAGTAATCCAAAGAATTCGCTCCATGTTCAACTCAAAGAAATTCATTCACATGGACATAATTGTATAAAAATGGATCATGGATGAAGACTGTATGGTTTCATGGCACTAACAATAACTTGCAACATTTTAGGATTTTTCAAATAAATGGGGACATTTATTGCCAACAAAAAATTCCTCTTTTCACATCAACAAGGCCCTTGTTCTGGTAGCAGATTCAATTTCTATAATAGGTTCTTTGTTACAGATCCCAAGAGATAATTTCTTGTTACAAAGCTTGAAGTAGACCTTCTTGTTGCAAAGAAGACTCTTTGTTCATTGTGGTAGAGAATCCTATAGTAGACATTCATGTAGCAAAGGTTCTTATTACAATACTAGGTTCTCTATTTCAAAAGAAACACATTATCCTTGTTTATGGTAGCACATGTTGTTCAATGCTCATGTGGTAGATTTTTTGGCACTTACGACAGAACATTTTGTTCCATAAGTAGGGGACTCTATTTCCACATATCAGTTCCAACATTAATCATTCTCAGCAGCATAAAGACTTTATCGTTTCAATAAGTTACCGGAATTTGCAAATCAATTCTTCCAAAACAACATGCAACAAACTATAAAGAACAATTAAGTTCAGGCAAAGGTAAATAAAATAGGTAATTGAGGTGAGAAGCAATTTTTCCTAAGTCTATTTCATTCATTTAAATATGGGAACATTATCTCGAGGCAATCCATAAATCTTCCATTATACCTCTTGCATGAATTTTATATCCTCACACTCCACATGATCTTCCATGTCACCTCCTCAAACTAACTATTTTGCCCTTCATATCGAAAATCCTTCACCCAAATTCCTCATTGACAAGATAAATTGTTGAGAAACAAAATCCCGAGTGGACCCTCCACACTGTGAGTATTGGAATTATGGGTAGAAGAGGCATCATTCGACATAAGACTGTTGAAATTCTTGTAGAAATTTCAAAACTATCAAATTTGCTCCAAGGACAATTTTTGCAAGTCATTTTTCATATAACTAAGGCCAAATAAAAAAAAAATCGAGACATGGGTTTTGTGCCCAGTAGAACCATTCGGGAAACCACACATGCAAAATTCTCAGAAATAACATAAGGAGGGATGTGCAGACATGTTTTGTAAGAAGATTTGGACTTAATTTATAATTTCCAAAACTCTGTTTTTCTAGAATTCAAAAATTATTTTTCTTATAATTTGCAATCCACGATCTGGGTTCTTTTGAACTTTTGTGAGCTAGAGCATCAGGGTAAAACAAACATTCTCACAACAAATCATTGAGACCCATTTCAACTTTTCCAAGAAATTTGATCATCTTCAAACCTATAGCAACATTTTGTCCAAAAGGAATTTGCACTTTGAGTTTATTGTTTGTGACTAACGAGTACTTCTTGGGAATGGGTTTTGATACATTTTATATTATCAACAATATACTATTTTGGTTCTATATTTCTCCATTTCATCATCTTACCATTATTTTCGATCCCTTATCTATGATTTTAGAAGATTCATGCTATCATAAGGTTTAATAAGGTAATTCATTGCCTAAGTGTTTCGATTTCCCTATTTTAATGAATGGATAGAGTTAAGATTGCTTTTGACTGATGACATTACTAGATTTTGTTTCTTGTAACAATGTGGCAAGTTCCGCTAGCATGATTGTTTCCATCTACAGTCCATATACTCTATTCAACACGACTAGATGTAGCATCCAAAGTTTTTGGCAGCAATAGGCCTTGTGAAGACAAAGTTTCGAATGATCAAAGGATTTGTTGTACTTAAAGAATTGATGTAACTCTTATTTCTATCTATGTGTTTATTCAATAAACTTGAAAATTGAAAAGCTATCCAGTTTAAGCTTGTATTTTTCCTAAAAAAAAAAAAATCCATCTCTTATCCATATTCTTCATTTTCCTTATCATTGTCCATAATCTCCACTTACTTTATTCCCTATTTATATTCTTCATTTACTCTATCCATACTCTCCATCTACCTTATCTCATGTCCAAAAATTTCCATTTAAAAACTCTTATCCTTATCCCTTACCATTCCCAAAATGAAGATCACGTAAGGCTTATAAACAAAAGTCACCAATACTTAGTTTTGGAGAGCTATAATTTAAATCTGGGTTACACTACAAAATGAAACGATCATTCAAGATTGAAACTTGTCTATATTCAAACTTATAAACAAAATTCCCTAATCCTCATTTCTTTCTCTATTTCAGTGTGTTTCCATATGACAAGTATCAACAAGCCTAAAATTACCTCATGATTGAACAATCCATATTAAAACTTGTCCATATATGCACTTAAAAATCCAGTTCCCTATCCATAGTTTTCATTTTCCTACACTTGCTTGTCCTTTTTCATTTCCATCTAAGGAACATTAAAATATTAATTACCTTATGACTAAGTTAATCATCAAATAAGATATCAATTTGAAAAGGATCATAGTTCAAAAATCTCACATACATATCCATTATTTGCTACAAGAATGGCAAATCTTGTGGAAACTATAGTCATGATATCATATGTATGTAGATTGTAATCATTAAAAAAATTGGGTTGATATCAACATTGATTGAGCATCTCATTACCCTTTCACCATAAAGCACGAATAAGATAACTAGTGTGCAACAAAACAAAGTATTCTTTGGGAGAATGTGCATTGACAAAACTTGTGAAGATGGAATTAACACAATAATCCTATTCATCAAAAGCTATTTGTACAAGAAAACACAATGATGACACCTCAACCTTCCATAACCGTTTTCCATCAATGCATTTACTAACATAATCAAAATGAGGAGAAATTAATGGAAGTATTCATAGTGCATTATTCAAAACAGGTCTTGATGATGATTTGCTCATATCTTGAAATCCGTGAATTGGGTAGTCCCGATTTTTGGTGAGGTGAAGTAAGAAAGTATAGCAAGTATGCCTACAAAATTTCTCATAAACCTAGATTATACTTTGTGAGAATTTGACAATTTATCAGACCTATAGCATCCTTGAATTCAATGCATAATGAGGTGAAAATTTATGGTTTATGTTGGATTTCCTCACAAATGCTCTCTTTGGTTATACAACAATTAGTTGAGCATTTGAACCACATATAAGACAAGGTCTAAAAATCTCCACCAATCCTTGACAAATTGCGAGAGCATTATTGGAAAAGGAACTCATTTCTTCTACTAGTATATAAGGATCATGAATACTCTGCACCATGGAATCTTTTTACATTGGATAATGTCCATCTTTCTTAACATGTTGTAAAGTCAAATTCCATAACACAATATTATTGAAATTTTTGACTTTGCAATTGTGCTCCATCAAGTGAACAAGCTTCATATTATAAAATTGCAAAAGCTACAAGAATATTGCAAAGTTGTAAAGCTATAATAATGCTCTTCGAAGACATTACACAAACTTGAGTTTTTATTTTGAGACAAGGAATATATGTTTGAAGGTGGAGCCTTGTATGATTTAGGGCTTATTCATGCAAACTATGGGGAAGGCATTAAAGAGTTTCTTCGTGAGAACTTACGCAGTACAAATGTTGAAATAATACAACATGGTGCTTGTTTGAAACTGGAATTTGGTCGTTTTGGGAGTTTACATATGCACACGATACTCAACACGAGAAGATCATAAGGGGTGTGGACTTTGGAATATCATTAACTATATGTGGAAAGAAAAAAAGGCCGATACACTTATAGAGCAAATGAATCGGGATCAAGATCCAATTTTACGCTATGGTGGGATGTATGCTCTAGCCCTGGCATATAGGGGCACATCCAATAACAAAAGTCGTTCCTTATTCGCTGAACATTGGGTTTTTATGCAATTACAAAACTTGGCCACTTGCTTACAATTGAACAAGAATGCATTTGGGTGTCCCTAAATAAGAAGGATAATTGCATAGGGACATGGGGGTATGATGGGATTGTGAAATGATACATTTTTGCCTTTATTTTGATAAACTTTAAGTCTAATAAAGGTAGTATTGATCCTCATACATTACACATTCCACCTATCCTAGCCACCATTTGTATACAGGTAAATATGGATTACATTTCTTCATATTTTCATATTTATATGATAAAATTAGGATAGAAGTATGAGTTTTTAGCTACAATAAAATAACAGTTGCTAACCATACACTCTATGAATGGTCAACATACTACAGGTTAGAATTAATTCAAAGGAGCTATGCAATGATGGTGACTCTTCAGTGGATTAAGAGAACCAGAATTAGAAGAAAACAAGTCAAATTCATCAACTGTGCAAGTGGAAAAAGCATGGAGCGAATCAAGGAGAAAATCAAATGCATTCATTCATGCCCACGAATCTATACCTTGGAATCCAAGAGCTGTTGGCATTTTGGTACTTCGGGATTGTGCATTTCCTCAGCAAATGCACCATACAATTTAATGAGCAGTAGTTATGTGTCCATACATTTAGGGTTTTGTAAATACAAATTGTTATGTGTAGATTCCCATCCATAGCTATAAAAACTCAGTTCTATTTTTGTATTGGTAACGGTGGATTGAATCATAGAACTGCTTTCTATATTTTGTGAACATAAATCTCAATTTTCTGCAATATATACAGTTTCATTTTGGTATGAGTAATTTGTGAGTGTTGTAGTTAAATTCTATAGTTTTGTTGACCCCATTTTGAAGTTTGGGCCCGCTTAAAGAGTTACATAGTCAACTTATTTGTATATACATTTTGTTCATATTCCAGTCATTTCATAATACTCTATTTTCACTGTGTATATGTTGTTTTACTCTGTTCATATGTTGTAGGTTTCCACACTTTGTTTACATTACAAATTTTATACTATGTTCATAAGCATTGTATTTACATAGGTTTGTTGTTGATACTTTGCTTTCCAGCTACGAGATTAGTTTGCTAGAATTTCAGAGTGTGTATTTGAATGAAGTTAATTTTAAATGGAATGAAATGGTTGTATGTTTTTTGTCTCACTACTAGAGCATGTAAGGGAACCTCTGTAACCCAAAACCATTATTATCCACTAGTCGGATGAAGACACAATCAAAGTAGTTTTTTTTTTTTTTTCAAGTTTTTATCAGTTCAATGATTTAAAAGTTTTATCTTGAGTAGAGTAGATTGTTGTTCAAGTAGATAGATTAAAAACCAGTTAATCTCTAGGCTCTTGATTATGTGCATAAAACATTTGTGTCTCACAAGTTCAAGACAAACCCCAAGTTTGATAAATAAGTGAAGCCTTAGAATAATTGTCCTTTTAAAATACATATTTTAGTGTTGTCAGCTTGAAAAATATAGAAAATATGACCACAAAAATGGACAAAGTTAAAAAAATATACTTCAAAGCCTTACAACTAGTGTATTAATCTATAACAATTATGGGATTCCATTCCATACTATTTCTTCCATGGCATATAAGAAGAGGAGGAAGTATTGATGTAGAATGTGTTTGTAGTTCTATGTCACTTGTCAATTGATTTTTTTTCGATTTAATTAATGCCTTACCAAGTCGCTAAGAGGTATATTTCAATTGTCGATTGAAGACACAATGTTTTGATTGAAACATTGTATGGCAAACACCACTACCACAATTCACTATTTTGTTGAATTGTTCAATTAGAGACTAGTTTGTTGACCAAAAACATTGTCTAATCAACCCCTTTGTATCCATGTCTCTTCATTATTTGATTGAAGATTTGATATTTTGCTTGAAATTTTGTGTGCCAATGCTTGCACCTAAGCAATTTGATTGTTTGATTGATGAATAAATTATTGAAACTTTTTTTTGCTAAAGTAAATGTGTATATAACTGGTATCATAAATATTTCAACTGAAACACTATGACATTGCAACATGTGCATACACACAATGCTATAATGGCCACAATAGAGTTGCAACATTAGTTTCCCCATATATTTTTTAATTATAAAAAATGCTTCATAAATGACTAAAACAAGGTCAAACTTATGAAAAAAAAGTCATAATATAATCTATGATGAAGTGACTAAATATTGTTATTTTAAAGATAATCACCAAAATATGAGAATATTGTGACAAGGATAATTTATGCGATATGTTTTCATTACTCCCCATCGAATGGTGTGGTGATGGGTTGAAAGGTTTATATAAAACATGACTACAATGTTTATAAAAAACAAGGTATATCTTAAAACACATGTGGAAATTTGTTGCCCGACGAATGTTGGAATGTCGACTACCTATTTATTCCACATGGTAGGTAGTTTTTTAATTTCGTATATGTGGTAGTAGATTTCCACTTCCTCTCTTCTCACCAATCCATCTAATCCCTTATTTGCTTCAATGGCCACCTTCAAGAAGAAAGGCATTCATTCTTTATTCGACAAAAAGAGGCCAAGTGATCAATGACACTATGACACTCCATGTAAGATGCTTTCTTTTGTTGAATTCCAACTGCATTGAGAAGGGAAATTTCCAGTGGATGGATGATAGAGGACATGAATTTGAGGTGCCCATCAAGGAACCACAAGTCCTTGGTCCTTGGTTCGACTCTCGAATCACTTAGGGAGAAGCTCCCTCATGTCTACTTTGGTTGTCATTGTGGATTGAATAGAAAATGAGGCTCCATATGCAACATTCAAAGGAAGCATTGTTGTTTGGCTTCTAGTTCGAAAGAAAGTTCCCTACTCTGATTGTTCGAGAAACTGTCGCGACTCCCAAAAGGAATGAACACAATGGACGAGGTGGGCTAGTGGTCTAGCCATTTTAGGGAGCCCTCCTTGTCATAGTTATCATCAGATTCCAACAGAGATAAAGATACTATCAATCCAACTGTATGAATGGAGGGGCACATTTCTGCAACACTTAGAACTTTTCATTCCATTAGAGCTTTTACTTGTTTCGGCTCCATATCCGGGCAAATATTTATCAAAATTCCATGTGCTTTGTGAATATGAAAGGGGTGTTGAAGGAACTAACTAAATGAAATACCAACCCTGTCTTGAAGAGGGTTCAACAAATCTATTCCAGGAATTGGCGGAAGGCCTTACTCTTCGATTCACTACCCACTATTTATAAGAGGTTGAGGGCAATGCAAATCCTAGAGGCAGTGGAAAAAATTTGATTAGATTGAATATGGTAAATCCTCAAGGAAAAATCAAACTAGATAAAATTAGATTAGATTGGATGATAAGGGTGGCTTGCAAGCGCCAGAGGAGTGCAATGAGTCACTGAATGGTTTTGACGAGAGAAAATAGGTGGACAGGTGGCAAGAGGAGACATTAAAAAACAATAAATTAACTAGTGGTGGTTTGGACAGTCGATTTAGGGACGATAGGACCAAATGGACTACTGTAGTTCAACCACCAAATTGACATTCGCCACATTCAACAGATGTGCATGAATGTTGGAGTGGTATTCCATATTACAAGTTGGAGTGGATGACATGTTTTGGGCAAAAGCCATGCATTAATACATGTTTTTGGCATAACAAGGTTGACTAACTAATCCTAATCATAATGGTTGCCATCTTAGCCCATTGTTTAGTTTAGCTTGAATGCCTTCAATGACTGTAATGTCACTCCAACTCCCATCTCTATCTCATCATCTGTGGTGAAATTTTTGGTAATTAAGGAATTAAAAAATGACCCTCCACAATCCCTTCAATGTTATGTCACTCCAACTCTCATCTTAGTCTCATTATCTTTTGTGAAATATTTGGTATTGATCATACTGCTACCACAATCACAATTGGAGATTTTAAAAAATGACCCACAAGCTTCGACTGTATTTAGATGAACTAAAAAACTACAAATCCTTGGGATTGATCAGAACTATAAAAGTTCGTTTCATTGGATTTTGGCATAAGTTTAATAGAAAAAGTACATTTACACAACTTCTTATCGAACACCCAAGCAATTATCAAAGTTGAAGGGCTACTCGAAATTTCAAGTTAAAGGGTATATATTAATTCAACCCTTCCATGATGAAAAGTTGAAAATGTAGAGGTACTTCAATTGACAAGAGTAAACTAAGTACATTCTTCAAAACAATTATTCTAAATAAAATATTTTCCTTCCAATTATTTAAAATTTTAAAATTTAACAAACAACCAAATAGATAAGTTGGAATTTCAATAAAAAAGTAATAATAAACGTACTTAGTAATTTCAAATATAACCTTTTTGATAGGTTATATATGCATTAATAATAATAAAAATTCATAACCATTGAGCCAAGTTTCTTTTGAAGGAATTTCAAAGTGCTAAAAATGACAATATAAAATTTTAGACACAATCACAAAATCAAACATTTTTGTGAACAACAATATAAGAGAGGATGTAATCTATGTATCAATATGATGCATGAACACTACATCTTATGTTCATATTTTGAGCTTACCCCAATCCTACTTAACCATGAGAGTCATGTGCATTTTAGATCTCATTAGAAAATAAGAAATTGTAGTAGATCTTGAGGCTTTTGCTGAGGGGTAATAATTCTATTAAAATAATATAAAAGCGATGAAGAGAACCTGCTTGTATTATAGGCTTCTAGGAATATGACAATCTAGCATGACTACATCCATTGCTTATTATTTAAGTTAAAGATGGTTATAATTTGGAGCTTCCCAAGATCTATAGAAACATGAAACTAAATGAAATTACTCATCAAGACCACCAAGTACATTATTTTTATTGAGGATATTGATTGTTCACTTTATCTCTCAAGCCATGAGAAAATGCATGAAAGAGTGAGATGTTATAGCATAATTCCCAATGCATAAGTTTGATGATAATAAAAAATATGTTACCTTCTCTCTAGCTTTATTAAGAATCCCACTGAGTTTCAAAAATGTTGTTCCAAGCATTAATGCTACAAAGGATGTCTCCTTGATCTTGGGCTTGGGATGAGGCGGGGGGAAAGAGAGCTATGGATCATTCTCAAAATATTTGCAACATATCATCACATTGATATTAATGTTGCTACAAACAAGAAGAATATAACAAAGGAAATGACATTATGGATAGTGTTAGAGGCAAAGATAACAAAACAAATGACATTACGGTGAGTATGAGATTCAAAAATATGAAGTATGTAAACTAAATGTGATGTCGATTCCTATATTGACAAGAATCAACAATGCTCATAACACATGAATTCAAGTGGGGATTCACAAAGACAAGATGTCTAAGCTTCTTTGGTAAGCTTTCATTAAGTGACCCATAAAATAGTGCATATGCCAATATGGTGGTAGGATATTTATCTAGGTGTGAGCTATGTGATGGATTTAATGTTGTGGAAGGGTACACCCATAAGAGCCAACTAGAATATATATGATTTTATTCTTTAGATGTCGATTATTGTATGATAAACCAATGCTCATTGAACAAACCAAACATTGAAGTGAAGAGATTGATGAGTTATTGAAAACTCTTATTTTAACATTTTATGATATTTGTTATTCTTTTAAATAACAAGTAATTTCAAAAATTTATATATTTTTAAAAGAGTATTTTTTTATTTTCCTTTGTAAAATGTTGATTTAATCTTTACAACTTCGCTTTATAACTTTCAAAGTGAAATGTTAATTTAATTGGTTAGTTTACAACCTTTAAAGCTTATCTTTAACTTTCAAAATCATAAATTAAAAGAACTTAAAAAAAATACAATTGGGTGGGTGAAACAGGAATAAAGCAATCCAACTTTGTGACTGAATAAAGCAATCCAACTTTGTGACTCGTTTGAACAGCAAGCGTCTTCATTCATACACGGTACCATAATTCCGCATTTTCTCATGAACCGACAAAATATTATTTGGCGCGGTTTCACAAGAAGCCACCACGTGGAGATAATTTTGTGTAGAGAAGCTGCCTTGCACGCATTTTTTGCGTGGATTGCTTGGACTCCACGATCAATTCACACTCCGTCGTCGTCGAATACAACGACCACAGTTATCATACAATCATCATCTGCTAATCATGGCTTTCCCGCTGCACAATTCGCTTGCCCGCTGTTTTCTGCAGTGCAGAGGGGAAAATGTTGACAATGGCGGCAGCCACTATCCCATACGGACTGGCCGTGAAAATCCCCAAGTCGTCGTCGGCCTTCAATTATTCTTTGCCTCTGGGACGTCGTTGGAGTTCGAAATCGCAACGACAAAGAAAGCAGCCATGGCGGAGGAGCAGCTATCGAAGGCGTTGCCGGTGCTCTGCTTTACCGGGTGGCGTCGATTTCGAGAATTTGGGCTACGATCTCTACGACCTGCTTGGCGTGGAGAGCAAGGCAGGGCAGGACCAGATCAGGAGGGCTTACCGTTGGCTTCAGAAGAAGTGCCATCCCGACATCGCTGGCCCCGATGGCCATCACATGTCGATTCTTCTCAACCACGCTTATTCCGTGCTTTCTGATCCCAACGCCCGCTTTGCATATGACCAGGTCTCAGTTCAAATCTTTTATTGTGATTTGAATTTTTTTGTTCGAAGGAAAATCTGTGAGGGAGAGAAATTATCTGGCACTTCCCTGCATTTGGGCACTCTTTGCATCTCGTCCATGATAATTCCGTGGATACCCTTTGGTACTGATTCCAGTGCCTGATCGAGTAGGGATATCGAGCAACTAGGAACATGAACGAGGCACACAACACAGAGAGTCAGTCGTGGAATCGACCGAAAATTTCAGAAAGAATCATAGACCTCTACATGACAAGCAAAAAAAACTCAACCACTAAAACTAAACCAGATGGACTTATTTTTCTCCGAATCTATTAATATAAACACAATTTATCGACACGATATTGGGTAAATTGATTATAAACACGGTTCATCGGCACGAGATTTAGGTGAATTGAATCTAAATATGTTTTATCCAGAGTATATTTTTATTTGATTGATATTTAGTCTTTGAAATTGTAGACTCGGGTGGAGACACTGGATTTGGAGGGCTATTCAGGGCAGCCTCTGTATTCGAAGTGGTTCGGCTCCGCGTCGGAGGAGCGTGCGCTGTTTGTCGACGAGGTGAAATGTGTCGGGTGTCTGAAATGCGCCCTCGTGGCGCCCAAGACGTTTGCAATCGAGACCGTCTATGGCCGAGCTCGAGCCGTCGGACAATGGGCTGATTCCGAGGACACTGTCGAGGACGCCATCAGAGCATGCCCTGTCGATTGCATCTCGTAAGTCTAAGTGGGTTTATTAAATTTTGTTTAAAAAGGGAATGTCGTTCTCTTTGAGAGAGTTTTAGGGTTTAATGATGAATTTTGCAGATGGGTGGAAAGGGCCAAGTTGCCCGCGTTGGAGTTCTTCATGTCTAAGCAGCCTCGCGTTACTGTTAGACTGAATGCTAACAACAGTGTTCGAGCCAGAAACACGAATGTGTTTGCTGGAGCAGAAAGACTTTTGCAGAAACTTAGAAACAAGAAGCAGAAGGCATCCAAATTCGAGGTTAGCATATGTAGAATTTCATAATTGACCAAGTGACTTTTGGATTTCAAGTGATGATGATTGCCAGTCTATTGTGATCAACTTTGCTGTATGGGAAATATAAAATTAAATGAATTACTTTGATTTATCATATTGTTTTTATTATGATCTAACAGTTTCTTATTTATGATTTTAATGAGTTTGATGTTCTTACAAAATATTTTGAAAATTAGATATAATCTCTTTGTAGGCTGGACAAAATGTTTTTATCCTTTACTCTATTCATCTCTAGCTTTTACTCTATTTATCTCTAGCTTTTACAGAATCTTTTTTTAACCAAACTGGTCTCAAACTGTTTTAGGCCTCAAAGGAACATTGTAATAGAAGAGGAAGTATACTCTATTCATCTCTAGCTTTTACAGAATCTTTTGTACCAAGCTGTTTTATCTCTCAAAGGAACATTGTAATAGAAGAGGAAGTATAGAGCAGATAGGTCTAAGAACATTAAAAAGAAACGTAAGCATATATCTAGATGATATGTATTCATTACTAAATAGCCTCTAATTGATAGACAAGTGCAAGGTAAGGGAGATCTGGTGTGGGTCATGTTTCTTCAGTTCTGAAATAAAAAGATTCGATAAATAGAATAAAATGTTTAAACAGCGTAACTGTTGAGAAAAATGTACAAATTACCATACACAGTTGATCTGAATTTAATAACCTCTGAAACGTGGCTCCTAAATACAGTTTTTTTTTCTTACAATCCTTGTTTCCGGAGGAAAGTTTCTCTGGAAAACACCTAATGCATAAAATAAACTAGAACGGGGAATACGATATCTGAATTACCAAGTCGCTGCACCGAGCGATTCTTTGAGCATAATACCACCAAAGGGCTAGTTTTCAAGAATCTTAACCAAAAAACAATTAGAGAAACAATAAAAATGTTTTTAAGCTTCTCATTACATAATTTGTTAGACTTTTAATGTTTAATTATTGTGGCGTGTTGCATGGTTTACCATTGGCTAGGGGATGGGACTCTAGTTGTGGGCATAGTTTTAAAAACCGTTGAACCGAAACCGAAACCGGCCGGTTTGACCGGTTTGATGGTCAACCAGTTCAAACCGGTCAATAAACCGAACCGGTCGGCCGGTTTATGACTAAACCGGCCGGTTTATTGCGGTTTGGTCATAAACCGGCCGGTTTGGTCCCAGAAACCTAAAACCCTCTAAAACCCCCTAAAACCTAAAACCTAACAAGTTGGAGTTGTAAGGTGTTTTGGTGTGCAGCTGAGGGTAGTAATTAATGGTAATGTTAAATTCTTAAAGTAAAAGTGACATTCTCCTTTATCTTTCATTTTCATCCTTTTCAGCAGAATGAAAATAAAGGAGAATGTCACTTTTACTTAAATTTTTAACATTACCATTAATTGTATCAGGATGTTTGAGAGTGGTTCCAACCTCATTGGACTTCATATGGAGAAAGTAGAATTTTAGGTCCCATTCAAAATTCAGCA
>JASDQU010739110.1:43344-57568 GCA_032191745.1 Picea mariana
GTCATACACGAGCTCGGATCAGCATGGGTGTTGCAGGAAAATCTTCTCGCATGGGTACCATGGGCTGACGGTTCAATCCCCACGGCAAAACCTTCCATACCTTCCATTTATGGAGTGGGACAATGTTTCAACCACCACTCCTTTTTTCATTAACTTCCTTCATCAGGATCAAGATGGGACTTAATGCCCAGGGATCTACCATGTGTTTCTAGTGACCCTTCAAGTCAATTCAAAACCTTGAAACCATGATGGTCTCATTCTTTAACTCACACAGGAATCTTTGGATATTGGTGTAGGTCTCATGAAATTCACACTCTTTCCTCTCACTCCCAAAGCTCCTGGTACCAACTTATCCTTCATCGCATTTTTTCTGCATGTGACCTCGGGCCATGACCATGGGCCCAACACCTAGGTGGATAGTGATTTTGTGTTTCGAGGCCTTCACATCACTTCATTACACTCTACCGATACCCAATATGCAAAATTTACCTTTTTCAAATCGATGGTCGGATCTGATATTCATCTAACGACCATGATTTCTCTCAAAACTCCCAAAATTTACTTCTGTGAACCATCAGATCAGTTGCCACCTGTCCCTATAAGATCCATGGTCCTGATCTAATCTTCATTATATTGGGATTTCGCATCTTGGGAAGTTGAAATATTACTCACCTCCCTTCTCCCGATTTCTGATTCAACACTTGCCTCAGATCGACGGTGCACGACTTTCCTCGATTTAATGGCCCAGATCATTTCACGAGTTTGCACCTCATGAGTCCTTATGACTCTTCCCTTGGACTTTTCTGACTCCCAAAACCGCGAAATCGTTGATCCTACGCCACGTGCCCTTTTGAATTGAATGAACCAGATCATTTCGCGAGTTCAGACTTCGCGAGTTTTAACAAACTTGCCTCTGCACTTCCCAAGTTCTGAAGTTGTGAAATGTTGATCTTTCACCACGTGCCCTTCCCAACACCAATGACTAGGATTGACCTCGGGACTTCGAGCCTTTGTATGATGTTAAACTTCACGTGACTTTATGATCCCGATTGCCTAAGGGCCTCAAATATGAACTTCGAATGGGATATCCTCTGCTGAAAATAGAACTTCCTCGCTTGCTTGATTTGAGTCCATATCAGACAACTCTAAGTGTTTCTCTTTGTGCTCGTGGCTATGGCCTACATAAAATAAAATCTTGGGAGACTAGCTAAGGGTTTGGAAAACAAAAGGATTAGTGACAGAGGTGACGAAGATGAGTGCTTAAACAAAAATGGGCAAACAAAATGACTTTGTCGCCTGAAGGGGAAAATTTAAAGACATGGCCTACGAAAGAGAGAAGAACAGGGCAGGGGCATAGAATCAGGTATAAACCACCAACTCACAGGACCCTGACAGGTTCATGTGATAACATTTGGCTCCATATGGGATGGCATGCTCCCTGCGAGCTGCCAAGAATGCGCAGTCCAAGTGCCTTATCTATTGGGCTATGGAGTCTTTATTTAAAGAAAAATAAACATAAACAAGAACATTATTTACAATGCCCAAATGTCGACTGCGGCTTTAAACAAAGAATTTCTTCAGAAAATTCTTGTTTACAGGGCCTCCAAAAACTTCATCACTCTCCAAATTTTGCAACCTCTAAGTTTTATTTGAAAAAACTTCATAAATTTTGAAGGGGATGATCCATAAGGCCCCAAATTTACTATGATTGTATTTATCCTTCTTGGGTGCATCCCATTTTAGTACTAGATCTCCCAGCTGGAAATCCTCATTTCTTACTTTTCTGTCAAAATCCTGCTTGATATTTTGTTGATGCCGATGTCCTTTGTATGCTTCTAATCATATCATCAAGCTCTCCTTGGCAGTCTTGGAATAATTTTTCCATTGGTAAGGCCAGCTGAGAAGGAAAGATGGCCTCAATTCCATATACAAGATAAAAAGGAGAGACACCAAGAGATCTCTTTTTTGTCACTCTGTCAGCCCAGAGAACAAACTTGAGCTTTGAATCCCATGCTTTCTTATTGTTCTCTAACAATATTTTAATGATCTTTATAAGGATCTTGTTAGAGGACTCTTCTTGTCCATTCCCTTGAGGGTAGTAAGGATTTGAGTGAATCAATGCAATCCAAAACTTCTCGCAGAATTGAATGAATGGTTTGGCCTTAAAGGATGCAGTATTATCAGTGACAATTGTTTTTGGACAGCCAAACCTTGCTATAATATCTTCAAGAAAACCAATGATTACATTGTGATAAGTGATCCTTGTGGGGATAGCTTCTATCCATTTGGTAAAGTAATCTGTGGAAATCAAGAACCACCTTTGCTAACCACTAGAAGCCAGATGAATCTCCCCGATAAAATCTAGGCCCCACTATTGAAAGGGTCCTGAATCCACCACATGCTTCAAAGGCAAGGACTTGAGCTGTTGTTTTCCTAAGAATTTCTAACACTTGATACAAGCCCTAATTTTAGCACAAACATCAATGAATGGGCTAGGACAGAAATAACCAGCTCTGAGAATCTTGTAGGCTGTGGTTTTCTAGAAGTGATGTCTCCCACACAATCTATCATGAAAGTCAAACATGATTTTTTGGGATTCTTGTGGGTCTAAACATCTCAACAGCACCCCTAAAGGGTCTTTCCAATATAAAACTTGATTAATAAAGAAATATTTAATTGATCAGAGCTTTAAATCTCTTAATTTTATTTTTTTCATGCCATCAAGAGGACATAACTTCTGTAGAAAGAAAATGGTGTCCCTTTACCAAGCACACTCTGCTAATGGAGGGAAGGATTGAGAACTCGTATCAGACAACTCACCTTGCTAATTTTCTGAGCAAGCATCGATGAAATTTACTCCCAAGGCTTTGGAATTAGTTTAATCCAACATCTTGGCTAGACCTTGACCCTTAACCAACTTAGTGGGTCTTATATCCAAGTCAAATTCAAGTATTTTAGCAATCCATTTTCTCCTTATCCCGTCCATATCAAGCTGAATGAGAATCTCCTTCACATAAGATGAAGCGACATATGCAATGACCGTTGAATGCAAAACAAAGACCCTGAAGTATTTGAGTTCCTTAACCAGGGCATAGGCATGTTTTTCCATGATGTCATATTTCATCTCTGCATCTCTCAGTGCCCTGTTGAAAAAGGAAATGGGCTGCTCTAACCCTTCGTCATTCTTTTTCAACAAAACGAATGCCACAGTGTCCAATGAAACAAAGGAGAACACCATAAAATCTTTGGAATAATTAGGAATGATGAGAAAAGGTTCTTTGGTCACGACCTTATTTATTTTATTGAAGGAACTATGATATTCAATAGTCCATTTGATTTTTTTTCCTTTCCTCAACATGACCGTAACGTCCTTCACTAGTTCAGAAAAATTAGAAACAAACCTTCTCAAAAAAATAATCTTCCCCAAGAAAGACTGAACTTGTTTCTTGGATCTAGGGACTGCTAAGGTTTGGATGGCTTCCACCCTGTTGGGATCAATGTTTACTCCCTTAGCTCATACTATGTGCCCCAATAATTTTCCCTCCTCCATCGCAAACAATGACTTCTTGGGATTGAGGGAGAGATCGATTTTTCTGCATTTTTGGAAGACCTTTCTTAGATGCTTACAATGTTCCTTATCACTCCTAGAGAAAAATGTAATTTCATCCAGATAAATGACTACAAATTTATCCCTTTCCCCAATAAAGGCGATGTCCATAGCGCACTGGAAAGTTGCTCCTACTTTCATTAATACAAAGGGCATATTGTCATACATGAATTTACCCCATGGAGTTGTGAATATTGTATTCTCTATGTCCTCAGGTAAAATAGAAATATGATTGTATCCAGAAAGCCATAAATCATGGACATCTTGGATGCACCTATCACCCTCTGCAATATGTGCTCTATTTTTGGCAATGGGTAATCATCTTTCTTGGATCTTCTGTTTAGGTTCCCAAAATCAACACAAAGTATGATTTCTCCATTCTTCTTTCTCACTAGGACCAAGTTGGTCACCCATTTAGAATACCTCAAAGGAACGATAATCTGGGCATCTAAAATCTTCTTTACCTCTTTCTCCATGATAGGCAACAACATAGGGTTGATCTGTCTCAGTTTCTGCCTAAATGGCTTGGCCTCTTCCTTTACTGGGATCTTATGCTCAATGATTCTTGTGTTGTATGTTATGATATCCTCATAAGTCCAAGAAAACACATCGGCAAACTCCTTTAATAGCTCAATGTATTCAACCCTTTGCTTCTTTGACATATTGCTCAATAGCTTGACAAATTGTGGATCTTTCTCTGTATCAATGTTGCATTTAGTTACATCAACATCATTAGCTGATCCTTTAGCTTTCACAGCCACATCATTTGTGTCAAATAGTCTTTCCAAAGGAACTAGTCCCTTTGGAATGTTATATCTAGGCAACTGAACAATATGGTGATTTGCGATTTTGTTCAGGAAATCATCAGCATGAGGATTACTTTCAGAATCCTGATCTTGATCAATATGTAGTGCAGACAGCTCATCAATAGTCTCAAGAACATCCTCAAATATTTTCCAATGCTTGACATTGTTAGGTATAGAGGGTATGTAATTTACTTCTACATCGTACCTGAGATTTGGTGGAAAAGGGACTTTGAAATTGCCTGTTGAAATAGCCAGAGAATTAGCCATGATGTTTTCTTCTCTTGGAATAAATGAAATGTTGAAAGATAGGAAAAAATTGTAAATAAAGTCCCACACTTCATTTCTATAACTTCTTAGCCTAGGGTGCTTATCTTGGTAGAGATTTTTGACTTGATGGATAATTAACTTAGCATCCCCAAATGCTGATATCTCTTCGATTCCCATGTCCTTTATAGCACTCGGGCCTAAAACAAGAGCTTCATACTCTGCCACATTATTGGTAGCTCTGAATTATAACTTTTAGGATAGAGATATAGTCTCTTGAGCAGGTGAAACAAGAACCAATCCATCACCAACACCTTCCTTATTAGAGGCTCCATCGAAGAACATTTTCCACATAGAGGTGATAGGAAGGGAATTTTCACAAAAAGTAATAGGTTTATTTTTGATCTCCAGAGGAGGTTTAGGAACGTCGGTGAGTTCCAACAAACTAGATCCCAAATCTGTGTCAAGAGAAAATATAGGATGGTTTGTGGGGTTTGGTTCGTCACTAATGATATAGGCCAATTGAGCTTCCCTGTAAAGCCTCCTATGCTCCCCCCAAATACAGGAATAATAGCATAGGTGAGGTCCATTTGAAGGGTTCCTCCAAGTCTTTTTATCCATGATCTTGACAACATCATGACAAAATTGGGATGGACATCAGCTACTAAAATATCCATGACCACACTCTTCATGGGAAGATGGAACATGGTCACAACTAGGTCTTTGATGACCTCTAGACATTGCACTTTCCTAGATTCAAAAGAATACAAATCATGATAAGATTTTGTGACTCCCAATCCTAGTTCTTCCATGAAAGTTTTGGGCATGAGATTATGAGAAGCCCCTGAATCCATTAGATAATTATGCAACACTTTATCATTTCTGTTCAGTTAGGTATTGAAGGGAGGGGATAAACCATCTTTATCTTATATCGTGGGACCTAAGATGACTGCTGTCTTTTCGTCCTACAAATTGATTGAGTCTGTGGGATGCAGGGATGATTTTAAGGATGAAAATTTATTTTAAAATTTAGAAACCTTGGTGAACCTTATTAATCCTTCATATGCTAACTATAAATGATTGCCGATTTTTTGTAAAAATATTCAAATTTCTAAGTATTTTATATAGATTTTATAAAATTTTGGCGATTTTTGAGGTAAAATAATTTTATCGTATAGAATTTGGGAGAATCATTTTTAAAATAGTGAATCTATTTTTTGGAAAAACAATGGAAAATTATCCCATGAGAAAAATTTAGCCCCTAAAATCATCCTTGGTGGGATGATTTGAGGTTTCAGGTAGTAACAACTTAGAGAGGCTCCTTTTGAAATCTTCATGCTTCATTATTTCTGAAAGGGGTACATGGATCCTAATTTTCTGAATCTCATGCTTGAAATTAAAAGGGGATGTGGGCTTTGGAATTTATTTCACTTACAGGACAGGAGTTTTGACCATTGGAGAGGGGTTTTGAATTTTATTACCTCTACTACCATCTGCTACATCTTTAGCAGCCGTTTATACTCTAGTAGGATGATCAGGGACATCAGGATTTCCTTCTTTCCTTTTGGACCTGAAGTTGTATCTATTTAGGCTGCTTCTATCCTTGTCCCCCTTTATTAGCTTGTTTAATTGGTTGTCCATGAGAGAATACTCGTATAATGATTGAGTTAAGTGAGGAAAAGAGGATGTGTCTCCAAGACAATGGATTTTTGGATCGAGGTCTTCTTCCTATCCTTCATCATCCGTAAGAAGATTATTTTGGAGAGGGGTCTAGACTTTCTGATCATCTCTATCTCTGTTCCTTTGTTCCGTTTGGATAATATGAGGAGCATTGTTATTAGGCCTCCTAAAGTTGCCTCTGTTATCAACATTTTGAGGATTTATGTAAGTCTGCTTCCCTCTAATTCCAATCTCTCCATTCTAGCTGAAAGTGATTTCAGTAACTTGGTTACTTTGTCCATTTGAGGGGGAGAAGTATAGGAACCAGAGGTTGAATATTCAGACCTCCCCTTTCCTCTGTCTCTATCAGCCTTACCCCTGAGTTTGTTCACTGCGAAGATGTTGGATTCCACTTTGAAGGGTGCATCTTGCATATGAACCAAGGAAGCAAATCTTCTTTCTCTTAACAGGAGGCAGGAATTAGGGTCAAATGAATTAGCATAAGTAATTCTAGCAGAGGCTTCTTTAGTATTTATCTTAGCAGGGATCTTATTATACAGTTTGTTGAATCTTTTGGAGAAATCAAAGACATATTCTTCCTCTTTTCTCCTTAGGAACCCGAACTATGTGATATAATACATAAAAAAGAAATTATCCCCCCATTGTCTCAAGAAGACATCATCTAAATCCTCAATCCCAACAATGGATCCAAGAGTGAGGGCCCTAAACCATTTCCTAGCCTCTCCATCAAGGCTATGGACAAAATTCCTCATCCACACATCCTCATCTACGATGACATAGTTGTTAGCATAATTGTAGATGGCTGTCAGGTGCTCTTTTGCGGTTATATCTCTCTCACCTGTGAACTTAAGTAGCTTCTTAAGGTATTCACCAGTAGGAAGGGCATTTAATAGTTGAGGTAACACAAGAGGGGCGTATCTGGTAGCTACTATAGTGTCCATTATGTTTCTAGGTGGATTTTCTTCTACCATTGGAGTGTGAAAANAAATCAAAGACAGATTCTCCCTCTTTTCTCCTTAGGAACCCGAACTATGTGATATAATACATAAAAAAAAAATTATCCCCCCATTGTCTCAAGAAGACATCATCTAAAGCCTCAATCCTAGCAATGGATCCAAGAGTGAGGGCCCTAAACCATTTCCTAGCCTCTCCATCAAGGCTATGGACAAAATTCCTCATCCACACATCCTCATCTACGATGACATAGTTGTTAGCATAATTGTAGATGGTTGTCAGGTGCTCTTTTGCGGTTATATCTTTCTCACCTATGAACTTAAGTAGCTTCTTAAGGTATTCACCAGTAGGAAGGGCATTTAATAGTTGAGGTAACACAAGAGGGGTGTATCTGGTAGCTACTATAGTTTCCATTCTGTTTCTAGGTGGATTTTCTCCTACCATTGGAGTGTGAACAAGAGGAGAACCAGGAGGAGATGGAGTTCGGGAAGGATACGTTGGGACTGTAGTTCTGGGAGAAGGAGGAAACAACTAAGTATCTGGGTTGAAGGCTGCAACGCTGGGAGGAACAGATTCTTCTCCTACAAAAACTATGATAGGGGAAGGGATAGTAAAATGTGGAGTGGTAAAATATCCTAAGGTCTTGGGTCTGAGCCAGGGAACAACCTCATGGGATACAGGAGTGTCAAAACTTTCTCCTTCTAAACCGAGATCAGGGGAGGAGAAAAACATGAAAATTCCCAAAATTTAAGGCTCTAGAAACTCTAGCAGAAGATATAATTGGAGTATGAGAAGCCGCTAATGGAGATTCAGAGGGAGGACGATGAAAATTACCACAATCACCTGGATTGACAACTAAAGTACCTTCCTGAGGGGTCTTTTCCCTTCTGATAATTTTCTCTAGATCAACTTCAGGCATAGCTAGAGGAAGTTGTGGGTGAGACCTCGTGTGTCTGTCTTTCAGAGCTAGCTGAAATAGTGGAGTCGCTAGACAGTGGAGTCGTTACGTGTAGGCTGCAATCTTTAATTGTACTAAGTTCTCATGCACCTTCAGAATCAGTAAGCTTTGTCATTCTATGCTAGGGAAAATCTTCAATCCGTCCCTGAAAACGGTGCCAGAAATGTTAGCACCAGAAGTCATCTTTGGATTGCGGAAGGGGTAAGCCCAGTACCCATGAATTTATATGTCACGGTTAATGGATTTAAAGAGGTCAAATGGGGCAGACTCTAGAGAATATCACTTTAACTCAGAAAACTGGGGCAGTATGCACAATCAAATGAGGTCTTGATCAACTTCAACCACTAAGTTGTATTAAGGGTGAGTAGGAGGAAGAAACTGAAGAGAAGATGTAGAGGTCTGCTCTAGACATCAGGTCTTCCAACAACCTAAGGAGGAAAAACTATGAAAGCAATATCCTCTTGAATTCAGGGTTTCAAGAAACTGAAGATGCTATAACTACACAGTAATCAAACATCCATTACAACTCAGTCGTAGACATCCATGTGAATCCTTCAATCATGAACATTCAATATCATACACAAATAAGATGGAGATAGATTTCGACTTTCATAAAACAATAATCTCATATCAAGTTACATAACTAAAGAACTAGAGCTTCATTAAAACATTACAATATGAGAGCTTAGCTTAACCATCGACCCTAACAAAATATCAAAACTAAGTATATATACTCAAAACTGCCGCAACTTCCAGGAGCATGATTGGACCCCATGCATTAAAATATTCCATTCGATGCCCACTCTTTTATACTATGTAGGCATTCTTCTGTCAGACGTGACCTCAGATCAGCATGGGTGTTGCAGAAAAATCTGCTCGCATGAATACCATGGGCTAACAATTCAGTCCCCATGGTCGGACCTTCCATACCTTCCATTTATGGAGTGATTCAAGGTTTCAACCACCACTCCTTTTCTCATTAACTTACTACATCAAGATCATGACAAGACTTAACGCCCAGGGATCTACTATGCATTGCTAGCGACCCTTTGAGTCAACTCAACACCTTGACACCATGATGGTAACGTTCATTAACTCACACAGGCATATTCGTATTTTGCTGCAGGTCTCATGAACTTCACACTCTTTCCTTGCACTCCCAAAGATCCTGGTACCAAATTCTCCTTCACTGCATTTGTCCTGCATGTGACCTCGGGCCATGACCACGAGCCCAACTTCTGGGTGCA
Source organism: Picea mariana (assembly GCA_032191745.1). Lineage (NCBI taxonomy): Eukaryota > Viridiplantae > Streptophyta > Pinopsida > Pinales > Pinaceae > Picea > Picea mariana. The sequence goes on from JASDQU010739110.1 coordinate 52,861, forward strand.
TCGCGATTTCACATTTCAGGGCCTTCACATCACTTCATTACACTCTCCCGATACCCGATATGTGAAATTTCCCTTCTTCAGATCGATGACCGTATCTGCTATTCATCCGGCGACCATGATTGCTCTCAAAACTCCCAAAATTTACTTTCGTGAAGCATTAGATTGACTTCCACCTATGCCTATAAGATCCACATTCCCGATATAATATTCATCATATTGGGATTTTGCGTTTCGGGAAGTTGAAAGGTTTCTCACCTCACTTCTCCCAATTTCTAATTCAGTGCTCGCCTCAGATCGACGGTCCACGGCTTTCCTCGATCTAGCGACCTAGATCATTTCACAAGTTTTCACCTCACGAGTCCTTAGGACTCTTCCCTTGGACTTTTCTGACTCACGAAACTGTGAAATCGTTGATCCTACACCACGTTCTCTTCTGAATTGAATGGCCCAGATCATTTCGTGAATTCAGACTTCACAAGTTCTAACAACCTTGCCCCTGCACTTCCCAAGTTCTGAAGCCATGAAATGATGATATTTCACCATGTGCCCTCTCCATTCCCAACGGCTAGGATTGACCTTGCGACTTCAGGCCTTTGTATGATGTTAAACTTAGCGTTACTTTATCATCCCGATCACCCGAGGGCCTCAAATCTAAACTTCGAATGGGATCTCCTCTGCTGAAAATTGAACTTGCTCGCTCACTTGATTTGATTCCATATCATACCGCTCTAAGTTTTTCTCTTTGTGCTCATGGCTGTGGCCTGGGTAAAACAAAAACTTGGACGACTGGCTAAGGGTTTAGAAAACAAAAGGATTAGTGATAGAGGTGACGAAGATGAGTGCTTAAACAAAAAGGGGAAAACAAATTTTTTTTTTCGGCTGAAGGGGAAAATTTAAAGACATGTCCTACGAAAGAGAGAAGAATAGGGCATGGTCATAGACTTGGGTATAAACCACCAACTCACAGGACCCTAACAGGTTCATGTGATAACATTTGGCTCCACAGGCGATGGCATGCTCCCTACGAGATGCCAAGAACGCGTAGTTCCAGTGCCTTATCTATTGGGCTATGGAGTCTTTATTTAAAGAAAAATAAAGATAAACAAGAACGATATTTACAATGGTGGAATGATGACTGCGGATTTAAACAAAGAACTTATTCAGAAAATTCCCATTTACAGGGTCTCCAAAAACTTCATCACTCTCCAAATTCTGCAACCTCTAAGTTTTATTTGAAAAAACTTCAGAAATTGTGAAGGGGATGATCCATAAGGCCCCAAATTTATCGTGCTTTTCTTTATCCTACTTGGGTGCATCCCATTTTAGTACTATATCTCCTAGCTAGAAATCCTCCTTTGTTACTTTTCTGTCAAAATCCTCCTTGATCTTTTGTTGATGCTAATGTTATTTGTCCAGTAACTTCTCTCTAGCCTTCTGCACTTCCACTAGATGATGCATCCTTTTGATCATATCATCAGGCTCTCCTTGGTAGTCTTGGAATAATTTTTTCATGGCTAAGGCCAGCTGAGAAGAAAAGATGGCCTCAATTCCATATACAAGCTGAAAAGGAGAGACACCAAGAGATCTCTTTGTTTTCACTCTGTCAGCCCACAGAGCAAACTAGAGCTTTGAATCCCATGCTTTCTTATTGTCCTCTAACAATCTTTTGATGATATTTATAAGGCTATTGTTAGAGAACTCTGCTATTCCGTTCCCTTGAGGGTAGTAAGGAGTTGAGTGAATCAATGCAATCCCAAACTGCTCGTAGAATTGAATCAATGGTTCGGCCTTAAAGGATGTAGCATTATCAGTGACAATTATTTTTGGACAACCAAACCTTGTTATAATATCTTCAAGAAAACCAATTATTACCTTGTGAGAAGCACTCCTTGTGGGGATATCTTCTATCCATTTGGTAAATTAATCTATGGCAGTCAAGATCCACCTATGCTAACCACTAGAAGTGGGATGAATAAAATCTAGGCCCCACTGCTGAAAGGGTCCTGAAGCCACCACAGGATTCAAAGGAAAGGACTTGAGCTGTTGTTTTCCAGAGAATTTTTGACACTTGACACAAGCCCTGATTTTATCACAAACATCAGTGAATAGGCTAGGCCAGAAATAACTAGCTTTGAGAATAATGTAGGTTGTGGTTTTCCATAAGTGATGTTCCCCACACAAACTATCATGAAAGTCAAACATAATTTTTCAGGCTTCTTGTGGGTCTAAACATCTCAACAGCACCCCTAAAGGGTCTTTCCAATATAAAACTTGATCAATAAGGAAATATTTAATTGATCTGAGTTTTAAAGATCTTACTTTTCTTTTTTTCATGCCATCAAGAGGTTGTGACTTCTTTAGAAAGAAACTGATGTCCCTGTACCAAGGACATTCTACTAATGGAGGGAAGTCTTGAGAACTCGTATCAGACAACTCATCCTGTTGATTTTCTAAGCAAGTGTCAATGAAATTTACTCCCAAGACTTTGCAATTAGTTTCATCCAGCAGCTTGGATAAACCTTGACCTTTAACCAACTTAGTGGGTCTTATATCCAAGTCAAATTCAAGGATGTTAGCAATCCATTTACCCCTTCTCCCATCCATGTTGGGCTGAATGAGAATCTCCTTCACAGAAGATGAAGGGACATCTGTAATGACCTTTGAAAGAAAAAAGTAGACACTGAAGTTTTTTGAGATCCTTAACTAGGGCATAGGCATGTTTTTCCATGATGTCATATTTTATCTCTGCATCTCTCGATGCCCTACTGAAAAAAGAAATGGGTTTCTCGAACCCTTCGTCATTCTTTTGCAACAAAACGGTTTCCACAGTGTCCAATGATGCAAAGGAGAACAACATAAAATCTTTGGAATAATTAGGACTAATGAGAATGGGTGCTTCGGTCATGATCTTCTCTATTTGATCGAAGGAACTATGAGATTCAACAATCGTTTTGATTTTGTTTCCTTTCCTCAACATGACTATAACGTCCTTCACCAGTTCAACAAAATTAGAAACAAACTTTATCAGAAAATTAATCTTCCCCAAGAAAGACTGAACTTAATTCTTATATCTAGGGAGTGCTAAGGTTTGGATGGCTTCCACTCTATTGGGATCAATGTTTACTCCCTCATCTCATACTATGTGCCCCAATAATTTTCTCTCCTTCATAGAAAACAATGACTTCTTGGGATTTAGGGAGAGACCAAATTTTCTACATTTTTGGAAGACCTTTATTAGATGATGACAATGTTCTTTATCAATCCTAGAGAAAATGGTAATGTCATCTAGATAAATGAATAAAAAATTATCCCTTTCCCCAATAAAGGTGATGTCCATAGCATGCTACAAAGTTGCTCCTGCATTCATCAATCCAAATGGCATATTGGCATACATGAATTTACCCCATGAAGTTTTGAATGTTGTCTTATCTCTGTCCTCGAGTAAAATAGAAATTTGATTGTAGCTATAAAAGTCATCAATCATGGACATCCTGGATGCACCTGTCACCCTCTGCAATATGTGCTCCATTTTCTGCAATGGGCAATTATCTTTCTCAGAGCTTCTATTCAGGTTCCTAAAATCAACACAAAGTCTGATTTATCCATTCTTCTTTCTCACTGGGACCAAGTTGGCCACCCATTCAGAATACCTCAAAGGAACAATAATCTGGGCATCTAAAAGCTTCTTTACCTCTTTCTCCATGATAGGCAACAACATAGGCTTGATCTGTCTCAGTTTCTACCTAAATGGCTTGGCCTCTTCCTTTAGTGGGATCTTATGCTCAATGATGGTTGTGTCATATGTTCTGAGATCTTCATAAGTCCAGGAAAACACATCAGCAAAATCCTTTAATAGCTCAATGTATTCATCCCTTTGTTGCCTTGACAGACTTCTCGACAACTTGAAAATTTTTGGATCTTTCTCTGTACCAATGTTGCATTCAGTTACATCAACATCATTAGCTCATCCTTTAGATTTCACTGCCACATCATTTCTTTCAAATAGTCTTTCCAAAGGATATAGTCCCTTTGGAATATGATTTCTAGGAAACTGAACAATATGGTGATCAACGATTTTGTTAAGGAAAACATCAGCATGAGGATTACTTTCAAAATCCTGATCTTGATCAATATGTAGTGTAGAAAACTCATCAACAGTATTAAGGAGTCTTTTGATCTCAAGATCATCCTCAAATACTTTCCAATGCTTGACATTGTTAGGTATAGAGGATCTGTAATTTACTTCTACATCGTACCTGAGATTTGGTGGCAAATGGACTCTGAAATTGCTTGTTGAAACATCCAGAGAATCAACCATGATGTTTTCTTCTCTTGGAATAAATGAAATGTTGAAAGATAGGAAAAAATTGTCAATAAAGTCCCACAATTCATTTCTATAACTTCTTAGCCTAGGGTACTTATCTTGGTAGAGATTTTTGACTTGATGGACAATTAACTCAGCATCCCCAAATACGGATGTCTCTTCGATTCCCATGTCCTTTGCAACCCTAATGCCTAAAACGAGAGCTTCATACTCTACCACATTATTGGTAGCTCTGAATTCTAACTTGTAGGACATATATATAGTATCTTGAGAAGGTGAAACAAGAACCACTCCAGCACCAACACCTTCCTTAGTAGAGGCTCCATCGAAGACAATTTTCCACACATAAGTGATAGGAGGGTAATTTTCACAAAAAGTAACAGG
>JASDQU010739110.1:84211-96960 GCA_032191745.1 Picea mariana
CTTCGAAAAATGCAGAAAAATCGGTTTGTCTCTTAACCCCAAGAAATCACATTTTTCTATGAAAGAAGGTAAACTCTTGGGTCATATAGTGTCAAAAGAAGGAATTAAAGTCGACCCTAAGAGGGTTGAGGCTATAAACACTATCAATATTCCTAGGAACAAAAAAGAAATTCAATCTGTTTTAGGAAAGATAAATTTTTTGAGAAGATTCATTCCCAATTTTGCTGAAATAATTAAATTGATTACAAATATGTTGAAGAAGGAAAACAAAGTGAAATGGACCGTCGAATATTTGATAAAGTCAAGAAATCTATAAGAGAAGTACTAGTGTTAGTCAATACAGACTATACTAAAGAATTCTTGATCTTATCCTTCACTTCTCAACATACTATCATAGTGGTGCTCTTGCAAAAGAACAAGGAAGGCCTCAAAAGAACGATAGCCTTTTTTAGTAAAAGTCTTAGAGATGCAGATTTAAAGTATGATATACTTGAAAAACAAGCGTACATAATGGTGAAATCCCTCAAATCTTTCAGGACATATGTGTTTCATTCCAAAATAATCACTTACGTATCGACGAGCATTGTCAAAGACATCTTGGTACAATCAGATAATGATGGAAAGAGGATTCGATGGTTAGCCAAATTTCATAAGTTCGATCTAGAAGTAAAACCAACCAAACTAGTCAAAGGACAAGGCCTCGCGAAACTATTAGCCAAATTGAATTTCAGAGCACTCGGGATAAACCACCTGGAATCACATGGATATCTTCCAGATATAGATGAGCTTGATGATCAAATACCTACGATTCATATTCAATATAAGTTTTCATCCTCTTCTTGGTATTTCAATATTGTTTTATACCTCCTTACCCTTCAGTGCCCGAATGATATGACCACGTCCAAAGAGAGAACTTTGAATCTACACGTAGTCAAATATGGTATGATTGACCTCCAGTTTTATTGGAATGATCCTCTAGGTTTCTTGTTATGTTGCCTAATAGAACCTGGAACAGAGAGTGTCATAAATGAATTTCATGAAGGAGTGTGTGTAGGACACCATGCCTGGAGGAAAATGACCTACAATATTTTAAGAGCTGGCTATTATTGGCCAAAATTATTTACTGAAGTAAATGCCAAGATCAAAGCCTGCAACTCTTTCCAACTGTTCTTTGGTAAGAAAAAGATACATGCACTACCTTTAGTCCCAGTCAAAGAAGAATCTCCCTTTCAACAGTGGGGTCTAGATTTCATCGGAGAAATCCATCCACATTCAAGCACACAACATAAATGGATTTTAACTTCCACTGATTACTTCATGAAATGGGTCGAAGCCATTCCTACTTGTAATTCTATGGATTCGGTGGAAACAAATTTCTTGGAAGAAAACATCCTATCAAGATTTGGTTGTCCGCAAAAAATAGACAATGACAATGCCCAATCTTTCAAATCTATGGCGATGGTCATTTTCTGCCAAAAATACAACATTGTGTTAGGACAATATACAACCTATTATCCTTGGGGAAATGGGTTGGCCGAATCATCCAACAAGATCCTGATGAATATAGTAAAAAAGGTGTTGACATAAAATAAGAAGGCTTGGCACATTCACTTGAAATATGCCTTATGGGAATCGGCACCAAGCAATCGATAGGTATGTCCCCTTTTCAAATGGTTTATTGTACTGACGGCATCCTTCCTATCAATCTCTCTCTTCCTATGATGAAGCTCTGGCAAGACGCGAATGAAGATCCAAATGAACTCATAAGAAGGATAAATAAAATAATCGAAGTCCAAAAAAATAGGTCCGAAGTAGATGACAAACTTCGGAATTACCAAGATAATATGTAGGCCCTTTTCGATAAAAAGGATAAAGACAGGGATTTTCTTCTTGGAGATATAGTTTTAAAGTGGGATGCTAGAAATGAAGATGCAGGGAAACATGACAAGTTTGACCATCCCTGGTTTGGTCCATTCAGGATTGCAGATACTGAGGGGAAAAATTCTTTCTTACTGGAAAACCTCGATAGAAATATTCTTGATGCTCCTATCAATGGGCGTTACCTAAAACATTTTATGCAATAATCATATTTCAGATTTCCATTGTATATATCGGTTTTGTTTTCCATGTTTCGATTTGCAATTTATTTTTCTTTTATAAATTATATTTTTTTTTACTTTCACTGTAAATAAACCAGGTTTACTTGATATCATCAAAACAAAAATATAAAAACATGTACCATATGTCATTTCTATTGCTACGGAAGTCTCTGACATTTCCCATGTTTGTTCCTGTGTAGAATACTTACTATCAGTTGAGAGATAAGGATGTATAAGAATATAACACTCATTTTTCAAATACATTCACAGAGATATATCGGAAATATAACAAGATTCACAAATATACAATAATACATGTTTTCTATTAATGAAATAAATGTATAGAGACTGTAAAACTACAGAGTGAAAGACTCGCTGGATTGGTGGAAACTTATCTTTGAGAAGATATGTGGCAGCTAATCACATTCACAAAATGATGATTATTACAATGAGGCTCCAAGGGCCTTTTTAACATAATTAAAATCCAAAACCCTAACAATGGAAGATGAAAACCCAAAAGGTTTGCGAGCCCCGATGGGGGTAGTTGATACATCAACTTCCTGGGAATGTTACTTTTTCATACGATCTCCATTTGGGGCTCTCGATATACTAGTGGAAAGTTCTAACCGAGAAGAACAATTTTGGACTGGTCTAGGCCAATACCTGTGGTGGTCCCTTGGACCCCGAATCCTCAAAAAATGTCGTTTAGGGCCTCAAAACGACCCCAAAAGTTTGGAACCCGAAAAGTTGTCGAAAAACTGCCAAGATGGAAAACAATTTTTCGAGCCTGTATAATAGGTGGATGGCCACCGATATCCACCTGGATCAATCCTCCCTCCTTAGGATGCAATGGTCTCCATTGCGTTGAGTTCCCGGCGGAGAGAGGGAAGCGTTTGCTAAATATAAATCTTGGTGAGTTGCTTGCCTTGCTAGAGACGTCACGCTTCTCGATTTGTGGAAGGTTGTCACGAACCTGTTACTGGAGGGGTTGAATCTATTCAACTAGTCGAGCTATCTGAGATGATTGTGTGCAGAAGGAATATTTGTGTTTTGTTTCAATCTTGTCGCCCTGCTTCTATTGGATAAAAGGTTCTTGGGCAAAGGTTGTAGTGGTTGCAGTATCCTTTTGTTCCCCTTTTGAACAGATTGTGAAGAAGCTAAATTTTGTAGTATGAGATACTAACTTGCGACACTATTTAGGTGGGACAATAGTTGGAACTACCTCTGGTATTTTGTAGAGATGACCCCCTAGAATAACAATGACACTATGGAATCGAGACTCATAAATAGCATGGTGCTTACACATATATGGATGGACCAAAAAAACATCACAGACATCTAGTGGGGAAACATCACATAATACCTCATCCATGAAGGGCTAGATGCCATATGACAATCGATACTGTTGGATGACACGAAGATTGCATCCTTGGCGAAGCCACCCGATGTTGTATGGCTATGGGTGTGGTGTTTTCAACAATCCAAACTGTTTGATGACCTTTGTTGAGATGAGGTTCTTCTGGCTTTTGCTATCAACAATAAAATTCAGCGGGGTCCCCTTCACTGACATCTGTGAATGAAAAAGGTCCTCCCCTTCTTCTAGATCTGTTGGTTCTTCAGGTTGAATTGTTGTAGTCACAACAATAGTAGTGAGGTCTATGTCGATGATTTGTCTTTTACGAGTATTTTCAAAATCATATTCTGAATCAGAGTTCGACTCCTTGTCTTTGATCTCAGCCACCAATGAATGTTTTGAGTTACATTCATCGGTGTTGTTCTAGTGGATTTTGTGGAAATCGCACCATTTTCGGATGTCCTTCTTCGTCTTCTCGTGACCCTTCTTTTCCTGTGGCTTAGAATGTTTTTTTGGAAGTTGTTTGTTAGGGATGTCTTTCTCATACTTTGGTTGTTGTGGATTTTCAAATCCAAACTCCCATTTGTTCTAGTGAGTAAATTTCCACTCGATTTTAACAGCATATCGATACACAACACCAAGTGATGAGATATCCAGAAAATCCATTTCAATTTGGATGTATCTGTGTAGAGCCCTGCAGTATTTCAGAACCAAATTTCACTCGGAGTCTTTGATACCCAGCTTGGTGTGCAGGGTATGGAATTTATTGGTGAACTCTATGTTGGACAACTGAGAGGGGGGGTGAATCATTTTTTACCATGCTTAAACAATTATGCTTATTTTAAGCTCTTTACAGAGCACTCAATGACAATCACAATAATGCAGGGAAGTAAGCAATAGAACATTCAACATCATTCACACATATGAGATACATAGAGAAAGATATTTCTTGAGGAAAACCATAAAGGGTAAAAACCTCTTCTTCTTTATGTGATAAGTAATCTTTACATTCTTTACATTATCATACTTATGAGAACCAACTCATAATGAGGCTACAACCTCTGTTTTGCAAGTTGCTACTTGCTGAGAACACCAACTCTCTAGATTCTATAGCACCCACTAGAAGGAAGCACTGACTCCCTGGTTTCTCTAGCACCCACTAGAAGGAAACACCAACTCCCTGGTTTCTCTAGCACCTACTAGAAGGAAGCACCAACTCCCTGGTTTCTCTAGCACCCACTAGAAGGAAGCACCAACTACCTAAGAGTTCCAACACCAACTGGATGGAAGCACCAACTTCTTAAGAGTTCCAGCACCAACTTATTAAGAGTTCCAGCACCAACTGGATGGAAGCACCAACTTCCTAAGAGTTCCAGCACCAACTGGATGGAAGCACCAACTTCCAGTTACATAGGCACCAACCTGTATATCAGAGAACCGATGTTCTCCCTTGCACCACCCTACCACCCTGGTTTATCTGGCTGCAACTANCCTAGCACCTCCCTACCACCCTGAAATATCAATCTTTGCTATTGAAACTTATTACAGTGATATAATGTTCATCAATGGCTTACCAGTCTCATCACTATTCTGCTACACTGACCTTCTCTACCTGCATCAGTGTCTGCCTGCACCCCTTCCTTACACTTTATGTTCTTCTACCTTTCATGCTCTGTGTGCCATGTCCCTTCTATGCACCATTCCTCTTCTGTGCATTTCAACTGTTTCACTCGGCCTCCTTCTACACACCTGAATCACTCTCAACATCAACACTCATCTCTTCTTTGTTCTGCATTCCTATAGTCTCTGTGCACCTTGTGAATACTATATGTGCAATGCTTCTACATGCTCTACACCTCTCCATTGTTATCCACATCAGGATATTCACTGGGTGTTATGCCGAGATTCCTTAGCCTCTCCAACAGTCGAGACTCTTCGTCTTCTCTGTCACAGTCGAGCTCATTCCCTCTGTTGCGGTTCCAGGCTCCAACGGTCTTACATATATAAATAGCCTCTATGAACAGTATTCATGCCATTGGAATATGCCTCGAGACTCTTCATATTCTCTGGCGATCACCTTGAAGTATCTTACAGTCCTCTCGCAGAAACCATCAGTCATTTCTAGTAGTTACACTGTGAACCTCCAAGAAAACGCATCAGCAACTGAACCGCCAACTGTCCAAGAGTTATGATTCAATTCTACTAAATGAATCATAACTGATCGATTAACTGTGAAGAGAAACAATATCCCTTCGATCATATTTCCCAGTATCCAACACCATTGGATTACAAGAACAAGTTCTCGCGTTGATTTCACCATTTCTCATTTTGGTATTTTGGCATTTCAGAATTCCTATGGTGAAGAGTCTTGACTCTTCATGTTACAACCACCAAAAAGGAGCTTAACTTGGTGCTAGCTCCTCCCTCTCACATGACCACTGATGGTGACCACAGCCTACACCAAAAGGTGTTTCTGCATTTCGACATTTCAACATTTTGCATATTGCGAATTCCTGTTGCGAGGCATCTCAAATCTCCAAGTCTTGATATCTGAAATGGAGTTTAGTTGTTAGTGCCTTCCTCCAACTCTCGATGATGTGACCACAGCCTATGACCACTTCACTAATCATTTGAGCGCTTCTCTCTTCAAATCAACTGTCCACGATCCATGGTGATCGAATGGCTATCCTTCGCTCCGGAACTTCAACATTCGGGACTTTGGGGGAGAGTTGATGCTAAAACTCCTGAAACTAAATTTCTTGAATGACGTCACTCGATGACGTGTCCTGATCCATTTTTCTACCACGTGTCACTCAGAATTGTGATTTCCAGGTTCCTCAGATGCCAAATCAACTTGACACTTGTCCTTATATGATTGCGCCACGTGTCCTTTCTGACGTAGGCTGGCACCTGTCCTTGCTGACATGGTCTATCACATTCACCTCCTGGGTCTGACGGCACAGATTTTTCCTTGATCCAATGACTAGGATTATTTCACGATTTCGCATATCGCAAGTTCGAGAGGTTAGGGAACCCCGTTCCTTTGACTTTCCAGTCTGTGAAATGACGATCTTTTGCCACATGTCCTATGGACCCAACGGTCCAGATCTTATCATGATTTTGAAATTTCACGAGCCTTCATCGTGTCTGTTTCAAGATTTTGGGGTTCGCTACTTCAAAGGTTAAAGTTCCTTTGATCTTTGATTTCCTGGTATGCGAAACTCCGAAATGGAGTCTTTGTTGATGTGCTTGTTTCAGGATTTCGGCATTTCGCATTTCGCAACTTCAGGACTCTTGACTCCTCCAACTCCCAGTATCCGAAACTTTGAAATGGAGTCAGATCAATGGTCCACGATCTCCCTTTTACCAATGAATCAGATGAAGTCGTGGTTTCATATTTCTTGATTTCGGCATTCTTGTCGTGAGTGTCCTTGACACCTCTAACTCTCGATATCCAAAACCTTGAAATGTCTTGGTTTCACATTTCACAATTTCATCATTCTTTTCGTGAGTTGCTTCCTTGACTCCTAGAGTTTTCTCTTCTGATCTTGCCATGCAATCATCATTGCACTGCTGGTCTTGATCTTTTCCATCAATGACAAACACGCATACTCTGCCTCTGTCTAAAAACATGATGACACTCTGACAATGCTTGACCCCTCTCTTGCCACAGTGTGGTCCATCTCATGTACTAGTTCTCATAGGTTCCAACAGGGTAATATTGTTCCTTTACCGCATCCACAAAACAATCCCAAGTGGGATCGACCCCATATATTCCAGACTCCTCTGTGGAACTTTTCTCCAAGTAAATTTCACACCAATGTTTGTCATGGGAGAGAGCCTTAACGAGCATGAAGGTGATCTTTTCTCTGTCGAAAAAATTGTGAATAGAGAAATAACCTTCAAGCAGATTTAACCATTTGTCTAGGGCATCTGCATCTATCTGACCTTCAAATAGAAGAATATAAAAATTAACCTATACCTTGAAAGGAGAGGTGCTTCCAAAGTTGTTGTTTTATGAATATGCACATGTTTCTATTGGCAGGCGTTGAAGGATGTGGGAAAAATTCTCCATCATTTCGCCCCTCTGTCACGTGAGAGCTTGCTCAAGAAACATATTGATAGAATTGTTTTCTTCGTCATTTTTCTTTTCTTCCACCATGGAGGGTTTCTTGGGCATGTGAGAGTGATTTTTTTCAAGAGAGACAAGCTCGAGACCCAACTTTCTATACTCATACCTCGTCGAGGACATTCTCTGAAAAAATGATCAAGATCATCCTGCTCTGATACCACTTATCAAGATTATGTTTGGCACCAAATGAGAGAGGTGATATAACACAGAAATATACAGAGATATTGCAAGAGAGATAGCAATATAACAATAGTCACAAATATACAGTAATACACGATTTTTATTAATGAAATAAATGTACAGAGACTGTAAAATTACAAAGTGAAAGACTCGCTGGAATGGTGGTAGCTTATCTCTGAGAAGAGATGTGACAGATACTCTTATTCAAAAGAAGATTATTATTGCAATGAGGCTCTAAGGGCCTTTTTAACATAAGTAAAATCCAAAACCCTAACCCTGGAAGATGAAAATCCAAAAGGTTTGTGGGCCTCGATGGGAGTAGTTGATACATCAACTTCCCGGTGGTGTAACCTTTGCATACGATCTCCATTTAGGGTGCTCGATACACCATTGGAAATGTCTAACCAAGAATAACGATTTTTGACTAGTTCAGGCCATTGCCTGTAGTATTCCCCTGGACCATAAATCCCCAAAAAATGTTGTTTAGGGCGTCAAAATGACCACGGATGTTTGGAACCTAAAAAACTGCCGAAAAACTGCCAAGATGGAAAACTGTTTTTCGAGCCCATGGAATAGGTGTGTGGCCAATGATATCCACCTGGATCAAACACTCATTTTTCAAAGACATTTGTTTTCTCTCAAAACAGGTGATGAATTAATGATTGGCTTGATTGAAAATATAAATGAAGTCTGAGGTATGAACTCCTATACTTATAGTTCAAGCTAAAATTCTAAATAAATCTTATCAGATATAAAAGAGGTTTTACCCATGTAAATATTTTCACCCGACCAAAGATCAGAGAAGTATGCAATTACAGCTTAATTTTGAAGCCTTCTCTGAATGAAATAAAAATGAAATAAAAATAAAAATAAAGTAAGAATAAAAAGGGATTAAAAGAGAAGCTGGATAATTAAGAAACAAACTTGTGTGGAAATGAGATTATTTTGCATTAGACCCGTTGATTCTTCATTCTGTTTGATTTTTCCTATCCCTGAGATTTTATTCTCTTCTAATTTTCACTACCTATCCTTAAGTTTTCATAGAAATAAAGAATTTCACCTTGACTCTAAAAACTTAAAAACATACCTTCAAAACGAGATTAGGTGGAAATCTTTATGATTCCTATAATTTTAACTGAAAGAAAGTATGTCTAGGATAATCCTGATAACTTCATCTCTTCTATCATATTTTAAACTGATTAATTTGCTCAAGGTCAATCCCTGAAAAATAAAAAATTCCCATAAAATCTTTCTTATAGGCGAAGGTGTATTGAAGATCAGGAGAGAAATAGTCCAGAGTACACCCAAAAAATTGTTGACAGGCCTTCGTTGTTAAAGTTTAAGCATATATCATCCCTTGTATGATACATACAAATTGATTTCCTCCACTTCAAAAATATTAAAATATAAGACATATGATGAAAGGAAATTCATAATTTGATTGCCCCCATCTAGTCCAAGACAAATGGTGAAATGAAATTCGTAAACCGATTTCCCCCATTTTTTCCAAAAGAGATGATGAAAGGAAATTCATGAAATGATTTCCCTCATCTCAATAAAATGCAAAAGTGCTAATTGAAGTGGTGAAAGGAAATTCAATGGGAGATGTAGATAACTTCACCGAGGTACTGAAAAGGCTCGGTGGCAGTGAAGCAATATCTATGATATCTGTAGGGTTGTCATACAGGTATATAACATACTCTGGTATCTAGTTCTCTTCCCGGTAATATTTACATTCTAAGGCAACAAGGGACGCCCTAAATCAATTGTTAAATTTACTTAACCTAGATGCAAACAAAATTGACCAAAGTTTGATATTTCACATAAAGTCGTTTTAATTATCTTAAAAAGACCCAAATTCAGTTTTAGGAAAGGAAAGTCTTATATAGCCTAACTTGAAGTTCGGTCAAAAGGTGTGTTTTGAAGGTTTTTTGAGTTTCGATCGAATTTCATTTTTCTCTGTATGATTAATCCCTAGAGGTGTTTCCCAAAAAATGAAATAATAACTCCATTTACCCAATAAAGGCACTCGATCTACTGTTCTTCCATGTCTCGCATGGAGACGTGATCCCCATATGGAGCCTATGTTGGAACACATACATTTATGAACTTTGAACCTTTTACTTTTCAACAAATGAAAACATGATTCTAGTCGAAGAAAGTGAAATATTGGTAAATAACATTTTTATTTCAAATGCAATTCATTAATAATAAGGCTTGCATGATGTCCATCATCGATAAGTTTTCCCGTTTGATCGAACGATCCCAGTAGCCTCCAAAGTTTTGGAGTCGCCTAATGGTTAAAGACGTGAATCACTAAAGGTCGCTCTAGAGCTTCACGCTTCGAGAATTTCGATAATTCCTAACAATAAAAGTCCCGAAGACCAAAAGTGTGTGTTCATCACTTTTCTTAAACCTTTGAAGGACATGAGTCGTGGTACATGTTTATCTTTCAAATTTTCCCTGAGCTGAAACGTGGCACCCATTTCTAATGTTTTCCTTTGAATATTCATATGATTCCAAGTAACACGTGGCACCTCCCTTTTCTCGACATGTCATATAGAATGAAATCATCTGCAACACATCACTACAGGATACGACCCTTTGTAAATATAACAAAGGACTAATTCACAAATAACTGAAGCACCAAAATACCAAAGTATTAAAAAATTTAATTAATTAAGTTAATCATGGGCAAGGGACAATTAATGAATTCACACTTTGGGGTTCAAACGTTTATCCTTCATTGTATCCTAAAATATCCAAAGTCTAAATTTCCAAAACACTTAAAGTTAAATATGATTAGTTACGACTCAAAAGTACCAGATAATTAATCACTTCGCAGTTTCAGGTTTCGTGGATTTCCTCTCGAGCTACATTTAAAGTTCCCGAAGTCCGAACTCCCGAAACACTTGAAGTTAACACATCTTTTTAAACATGATTAACTAATCTTTTAAAATCAATTATACAGGGATTAACCTTCGCATATTCACAATTTGGAAAATTCTCACTCTATCTCATCTTAAACTCCCAAACACGAAGCACTGAATATTAATGGCATTTATGAATAATCAATGGTAATGATTTTTAACATAGATTGTGGATCACCAGGTATATGTTTCCATTGAAAGTTAATAAATTTCCTTCAGTAAGGCTATACTCGAATCAATGCATCTCATGGATGATTTTAGGGGATAAATTTTTCTCATGGGCTAATTTTCCATAGTTTTTCCAAAAATGAGATTCGCTATTTTAAAAATGATTCGCCCAAATTCTATAGGATAAAATTATTTTACCTTAAAAATCGCCAAAATTTTATTAAAACTATATAAAATCCTTAGAAATTTGAATATTTTTACAAAAATATCGACAAACATTTATAGTTGGCATATGAAGGATTAGTAAGATTCGCCAAGGTTTCTACATTTTAAAATAAATTTTCATTCTTAAAATCATCCCTGATGCATCTGATGTGAATGAAAACACTTCGATTTTGAATTTCATTTTCACCCTCCGCAAAGTAGAAAGTTTTATCTGATTGAGTAGCTCACACAATTCCTCTGCAACAAGTAAACCTCTTTATGTTCTCTTGATATCATGGCACCATAGAAGATGATGAAGAATCCTGATGCAACTGGTGAAGGTTCAAATCCAAATGCGGAAGTTCTGTCAGACACTACACTGTGAACTATAGACTCTGTTAAATATTGGACACGGGTGTTCGAGGTCCTAGAACATGAGATTACAAACTGCCCAGAATATTCTGGCGATGAAGTAGATGATAATCACGAAGCTAAGCTCAGATATATAGCTCAGTCAAAGATACACAAGGTAGTTGTGCAATCGAGACTCATACCATATAATGACATGATAGGTTGGGCCTTAGATAACATCGACGTCCAAACCAGGAGCATTACCAACCACCAAAAAGTTGTTGTTGGTTCATTTCGACCAGAACACTCCAAGTAATGTATAATCTATCTCCCAATCCTAAATATAATTACAATATTGCATTTATGTTAGAGTTCAAGCAACAAGAATGCATACAATATGAAAAGAGTTATCCCAATATAATCAAGTCATGGTGGGGGCACCCAAAGAAGTTCAGGGCCGACGCTCATGGCATGTATGCCACAACATCGTTGGACACTCACATGATTTACATAGATATGATGCTCTGTAGACTATTCGGGAAGAATATTCCTACTCATTTCCCGATGGAGTTGGTATCGATTATGAATGAGGTGGATGAGGGCTACACTTTTAATTGGGCCAAAATTTTATCAGACAACTTGGCCAAGGAAATTACTGAATACAAAATGGTGAAATCAAAGGGAAACCCACACCTTTCTATATGTCTGAGTATGCCATGGATGCCATTTGTTTCCTAACTCCTTTCCCATTGATGAATTGGAGTTGGACCTCGACCAGTGAAGAGCCTATTCACTTTTATCATTCCAAGCTATGGGAGGAAAAAGAAAAAGATTTCTTTTACAAAATCTATCACAATGTAGTGGTCACTTTTAGCCTTATATGGTCACCCACCCTCTCGCATTTCAGATAGAATTATGGGGAATCTTAGAAAACTAGAAGATTGGTTCATTGAAGAAAACGTCTCTTATATCAGGGTGTTCGGATGCTCAGTCCCGCTCCATGCTCTCCCGATATTTTTACTAGAATGATTGGTATGTAGAGAGGTAACTTACTAGACAGTAATGGGGGGAATCAACAAGGAGCTTAAGGAATCCCAGAAAAAGGTATGGCCTACCTTCCCTATCCAGGTTGGTATGTTTTCACTATTAGACTTTGGTCATTTCAAAGTGGAGGTTGTAGCTTTGGAGGATGTCAAATTGTCTGACATCGAATTTAAAAGGCATGACCCACACAAAATCGTGGAGAACCACCTGGCCCAATATAACATGAAAATATATGTGCATGAAAACTCTCCACATGATGAAATATTCAGGTGAGTGAGGTATTATGA
>JASDQU010739110.1:97877-110464 GCA_032191745.1 Picea mariana
TATCGGTACGCCACACCAAGCGAGGAGATGTCGAGGAACTCCATTTCCTCCTGAATGTATCTGTGTAGAAAACTACGGTACTTTAACACCAAATGTTTATCTGAATCTTTGATACCCAACTTTGTGCGTAGGGTATGAAATAGATTCGTCATCTCATGCACATCTTGGTCCCTTTGTTGTTGCAGTGTAGTCCATTGTATGTATTTGTCCTCATATCTCCCCATGGGATAATATTGTTCCTTGATGGCATCTCAGAAAGAATTCCAAGTGGGTGTGGACAAGAACAGAGAGGGTTTCCCCTCGCCCTATTGCTTCGAGTAGGTTTCCCACCAGTCCTTGACATGGGCGACAACTTTGAGGAGTGCAAAAATAATCCTTTCTCAGTCGGAAAATTCATGAACTGAGAAATATCCTTCTAATAGATTCAACCATATATCTACGACATCTGCATCTATTTGGCCCTCAAATATGGAAATGTCAAAGTTTACTTGTACCTTAAAAGGAGTGGCACCTCCAGAGTAGTTGTTGGATGTCGATGCACCACTAGTGGGAATCTGTTGAAGAATCTGGGAAAAGTTGTCCATCATCATGTTCCTTTGTTTCTTGAGGTCATCCTCGAGCAACATTTTGATAGGATCTCCTGCTCCCTCATCTTTTTTTTTCCCCCATGGGTGGTCATTGGGGTTTGCGAGACTGATCTTGCAAAGGTTCAACCAGATCGAGCCCCAACTCCTTATACCCCGACCTCGTTGGGGACATGCAAAGAAAGATCAAGAATGAGCAGACCGCTCTGATACCACTGATACATATTTATGTAGGAACAAAATAAAATACATAAATACACATAAATGTAGAGATGTAGTGGAAATAAGACTTCATTTCATTAATAACAAATGACTGAAAATGCTTATAGACAAAATGGAAATAAACTAGCTAGGGAACTGGTAGCTTTTCTCTTAGAATAGATGTGGTGGCTACTGGCTTATGAACTCCTGTTACAATGAGGCTTGAAGGCCTATATATTACTAAGAAACAATGGAAAACCCTAAACATCCAAAAACCTAACCCTAGGAGATGAAACGCCAGAATATGGGCCCCGTTGGGGTAAATTGGTACATCAATTTCCCGGGGTCGTAACTTTGGCATACTATCTCCGTTTGACACACATGATACATCATTAGAAATATCTATCCGAGGAATACACTGCTGAAAACAAATATTGAGTCCGTAACAAACTCATATTCAGTGGATCATTCATGCCCAAAAAATTCGTTTAGGGCATCAAAACAGTTCCGGAAGTTCAGGACCTGAAGAACTGCTAAAAATAGAAAATTGTGCTATAATTAAGGAAACTGAAAAACTAAAAGAAACAATGGTGTGGGTCCAAGTGGAATAGGTAGGTGGCCACCAATATCCACCTAGATCATAGTTAAATACTGTATTATTGAAGGTCAACTCTATTGGAAAGATCCTCTAGGTTTCTTTCTATGTTGTTTAACAGAACCTGAAACGGAGAATTCCATAAATGAATTTCATGAAGGAGTGTGTGGAAGTCATCACACGTGGAGGGAAACAACCTATAATATTATAAGATCTAGATATTATTGGCAAAATTTATTTACTGATGTGAATGCCAAGGTCAGAGCCTGCAACCCTTACCAACTGTTCTCTGGAAAAAAAAAACTCCCTGCACTACCTTTAGTCCCAGTCAAAACAAAGGCTCCTTTTCAACAATGGGGCATAGAATTCATCGGAGAAATCCACTCACAGTCAAGCACCCAACATAAATGGATTTTAACTGCTACCTATTATTTCACTAAATTGGTTGAGGCCATTCCAACTCAGAATTCCATAGATTCGGTAGTTATAAATTTTTTGGAAGAGAACATCCTATCCAGATTTGGCTACCCCCAAAAAATTGTTATGGACAATGCCCAAGATTTCAAATCTATGGCAATGATAAGATTTTGTAAAAAATACAACATTGTTCTAGGACATTCGACAACCTATTATCCTCGGGGAAATGGGTTGGCTGAATCGTCCAACAAGAGTTTGATGAATATAATCAAGAAATTATTAACAAAGAATAAGAAGGCTTGGCACGTTCACCTGAAATACCCTTATGGGAAAACCGAATCAGCACTAAGAAATCAATAGGTATGTCTCCTTTCAAAATGGTTTATGGTACTGATGTTGTCCTCCCTATCAATCTTGATCTTCCAGTAATGAAGTTGTGGAAAGACGCAAATGAAGAGCCAAATGAAATGACGAGGAGGATAAACCAAATTATCGAAGTCCAGCAAAAGAGGGCTGAAGTTGATGACAAAATTCAAAAATACCAAGATAATATGAAAGCCCTTTTTGATAAAAAGGCGAAAGACAGGGAGTTCCTTCCTGGTGATCTAGTTATAAAATGGGATGCTAGAAAAGAAGATGCAGGAAAACATGACAAGTTTTATCATCTCTGGTTCGAACCATTCAGGATTGCAGCTACAAAGGGAAGTAATTCCTTCCTACTAGAAAATATTGACAGAAAAAGTTTTGACGCCCGTATCAACGGGCGTTATCTAAAACATTTTATGCAATAATCATGTTTCACATTACCGTTGTATATACTGGTTTGTTTTTTGTTTAAATTTGCAATTTCATTTTCCTTCGTAGGATATTTAAATTTTACTTCTACGTTGTAAATAAACCATCTATGCTGCAATTTGCAATTTCATTTTCCTTCGTAGGATATAAAATATCTATGCTGCATATAATTTCTATTCTGTGGAATTTTATGATTTTTTATTTTTTGCAAAACACTTATTATCGGACGATAAATAAGGAGGTATCGGAATCCAATGTTTAGTTTAAATACATTTTCTTTTCGCAAAACATGTGATGAATTAATGATTGGTTTGATTGAAAATGTAAATGAAATCCAAGGTATGAACTTATATGCTTATTTTTCAAGATAAAATTCTAAAGGAAATTTTATCAGATATTAACAAGGTTCTACTCATGTAAATATGGTCACCTGATCAAAGATCAGAAAAGTATAAATCTGTAAACCTTCGAATCAAATGAAAATAAAACAAATGAAATAAAAAGAAAAGAAAATAAGACTAAAGAAGTTGTATAATCGAGAAGCGAACAATGTGGAAATGAGATTTTTTTGCGTCAGACCATATGAGTCCTCACCCTGTTTCATTTTGCCTATCTTCAAGCTTTTACTCTTTTCTATTCTTCGCTACCTATCCTTGAGTCTTCATAGAAAGAAATAATTTCGCCTTGACCCAAAAAGATTAAAATCATATCTTCAAAACAAGATTGAGCGAATTTTTTTATATTCCTTGATTTTAACTGGAAGAAAGTATGTCTAGGCTAATCCTAATAAATTTAGCTCTTCTAACAGATTTTAACTAATAATTTTTCTCAAGCCTAATCCTTGGAAATTAAAATTCCCTGTAAATTTCTCCCTATAGGAAAAGATGTATTGAAGATCGGGAGATATTTGGTCCAGAGTATAATAAAAAATGGTTGACAGACCTTCATTGTCAAATCTTAAGTAGATATCATCCCCATATGGTACATACAGATTGATTTCCCCCACTTCAAAATTATAAAAATATAAGACAAATGGTGAAAGGAAATTTGTAAATCGATTGCCCCCATATAGTCCAAGACAAATGGTGAAAGGAAATTCATAAAAATGATTGCCCGCATTTTTTCCAAAAGAGATGATGAAAGGAAATTCATGAAATGATTTCCCTCATCTCAATAAAATGCAAAAGTGCTAATTGAAGTGGTGAAAGGAAATTCAATGGGAGATGTAGATAACTTCACCGAGGTACTGAGCAGGCTCCCTGGAAGTGAAGAAATATCTATGATATATGTAAGGCTGTTATACATTTATAAACATACTCTGGTATCTAGTTCTCTTTTCAGTAACATTTACATTCTAAACCGAACAGGGTTTCCATGAATAAATTGTTAAAATTACTTTGGCTTGATGCGGACGAAATCAACCAAAGTATGATACTACAGTTAAAGTTGTTTTGATTATTTTAAACAAATCCAAACTCAGTTTCAAGAAAAGGAAAATATTAATATCCTAACTTGAGATCAATAATTGATTGTGTTTTGAAGGTTTTTTGAGACATGGCTGAAGTCCAATTTTTCTCTGTATGCTTTTTCCCCAAAGGTGTTTCCCAGAAATACAATGATGACTCAATTTAACCAATAAATGCACTTGTTATATTGTTCTTTTATGCCTCGCAGGGAGGCGCGATCCCTATATGGAGCCTATGTTGGAACACATATTAATCCTAATCCTTGAAATTTACCTTCTCGAACTTCATCTTTGCAAAACAATAACTCATAAATAGACCTTCAAAGGTTTAAATCAGATCTACTACTAATCATAAGGTGTGCATGATATCCGTCATTGTTAAAGTTCCTCATTGACACGTCATCTAAAAGGACATCATCTTCGACACGTCACTATGGGTGATGGCCTTTCGAAAATATATTAAAGAGATAACTGGCAAATCCACGAAGCAACAAAATGGTGAAATATTAAGTCATAATTAGTTAAGTTAATCTTGATTAAAATATAGTTAACAACTTCTCACTTCGGAGTTCAAAC
The DNA here is from genome assembly GCA_032191745.1 of Picea mariana. Lineage (NCBI taxonomy): Eukaryota > Viridiplantae > Streptophyta > Pinopsida > Pinales > Pinaceae > Picea > Picea mariana. Next base: position 102,511 of record JASDQU010739110.1, read on the forward strand.
CTTTACCATCCATCACATCTTGAAATATCCGAAGTCCGAACTTTTGAAACACTTGAAACTTAAACAGGGTTAATTAGAACTTAAAAATGATTATCTGATAATTAATCATTTCGCGGTTTCGGGTTTCGGGGATTCTATCTTGAGCTACTTTGAAAAATACCGAAGACCGAATACCCAAAAAAAATTAAAGTTAAACACGATTAATTAATGTTTTAAATGAGATTATATAGTAATTAACCTTTCACGGATTCGTGATTCAGGAAATTTCAAATATGTTTCATCCAAAACTATCGAACGCGAACCATCGATATTAATGGCATTTATTATAAACCAATGGTAATGATTTTTAGCATGGATTGTGGACCGCCAGATATACTTTTTCATTAAGGTTGATAAATTTTTCGTCAGTAAAGGCGTACTCAAATCAATGCACCTGAGGTGAATAAGAATGCTTGATTTTGAATTCTATTTTCATTCTCGCAGAATAGTAAGTTTAGCTAACTGAGAAGCTCATGCATCCCCCTATAATAGGCAACCCCATTCTGATTTTATCAATATCATGGCACCATGGAAGATGGCTAAAGCAACTGGTGAAAGTGCAAATCTGAATGCGAATGTTCTATTAGATACCTCACCGAGAGCCATTGACACTGTGAAATCTTGGACACAGGTGTTCGGTATTATAGAGCACGAGCTTATAAATTGCCTAGAGGATTCAGGTGACGAAGTGAGCAAAACTTATGCAACTAAACTCAGGGATATAGCTCAGTTAGAGCTACACAAAATAGCTGTGCAACTGAGACTTATGCCGTATAACGACATGATAAGTTGGGCCCTGGAAAATGTCAACATTTCAACTAGGAGCATTTACAACTCTCAAAAGGTTGTTGTTGGGTCTTTTCGACTAGAACACATACAATTAATGTATAAACTGTCCCCCAACTTTAAACATAATCACAATTTTGCGTTCCTGTTTGAGTTTGAACAACACGAGTGTATATAATATGATAAAACCTATCCAGATGTAATCAAGAACTGGTGGGGGCACCCGAAAAAATTCAGAGCCAACGTTCATGGAATTTATGCCACAACATCGTTAGATACCCATATGATTTACGTAGCTATGATGCTCTGTAGACTATTCGAAAAGAAGAAATCCACTCATTTCCTGGTAGCATGGGTGTCGATTATGCATGAAGTGGCTAAGGGATACTCTTTCAACTAGGCCAAGATATTATCAGATTATCTAGCCAAGGAAATCACTAAATACTAGCTGGCTAAATCAAAGGGAAAATTTTCCCCTTTCTACATGTCTGCATATATCATGGATGTTGTTTTCTTTATGACTTGTTTTCCATTGATGAACTGGAGCTGGACCCTGACCAATGTTGAGCCTATACACTTCTATCACTCCAAGCTGTGGGAAGACAAGGCCAAAGATTTATGCTATGAAATATGCCATCATGTCATAGTACCTGTTCATGTAGATTTATATGGTTTCCCACCCCCTCAGATTTCATATAGAATCATGGGAAACCTAGGAAAAATAGCAGACTGGTACATTGAAGAAATTTTTTCTTACATTAGGGTTTTCTAGTGCTCGATCCCCCCCATGCTCTCCTAAAGTTTTTACCATATCGGCTAGTATGACAATAAGTGGCTTATCAAACTGTGACAGGGGGCATCAACAAGGAACTGAAAGAGGCCCCGAAAATGGTATGGCCAACCTTCCCTCTTCAGGTTGGTATGTTTTCATTGTTAGACTTAGATCATTCTAAAGTAGATGCTACATCTCTAGAGGATGTCAAGTTGGTTTACATCGAGTTTAAAAGGCATGATCCACAGAAAATCATGGAAAACCACCTGATTCAATACAACTTAAAGAATTATATTCACAAGAATTCCCCACAGGATGAAATATTTAGGGGAGCCAGGTCATATGAGGAAATATTGAACAGAGGCTCTGTCTCCAGATCAACATGCTAGTTTTCATTTTTCAAAAGCACAAAAGGAATAACATGCTGAAAGTGATGAAAGGAGATTCGATAGCCACTTCGTATACACATGAAACTATACCTTCAGGTTTTCAAATAGGAAGCTCCAATAGGTAGGACATTGAGGAAAACCCGAAGAACATTGAAGTTTTAATACAGGAATCAAAAAATTCAGTATCAACTCCACTAGGCCCGCAGGCAAAGGCTCAGCTCAAAGATTTTCTGAAGCAAGTACATGATACATCTTCTTCTACTCCATAAAAACTGATTAGCAATACAACAAAGAAATAACCTTCCACAAAGATAGGTAACCCCATTATTTCATTGACACCGTTGCAGTAAAGTTTTGGAAATATCAGTTCCAAAGTCATCCTTATAGATGATCTTACCCCAATTTCATTCAAAGAAATGCCTCCTTCATACTTCTTTTTCAGCAATAAGAGGAGGGACATCATTAAATGATAAGCACATCAGAAATATGGTGAAATAGTCAAAATACAGAGAATGGTGTACGATGGACATGGCCGAGATTATTCAAAATTCACTAAGGAAATGGCAGGTTCATTAAGTTCCTTTGCCATGGTCAATTAGTGGTCTGTAGAAAATCTGGCTGATCAACTAAAACAGAGGAACCGATTGGTAGAGAAACTTCAAAAGAAAATACAAATGACTAAGCAGACTGTTCAGAACAAGGTGATTCAAGACTTTGAGCGAATCAGAGAATATGATAAACACCAAGTTCAACAAGTCCAAGTCAACTTTGACGAGCTCCAAAGGAATTCACAGGCAAATCAAGGATTCATCACATAACATGTCGAACTAATAAAAAAATTGCAAGTTAAGTTGGAGTTGACTGAAAGTACATCAGTAAAGATACCAACTTTCTAGGCTCAAGAAATAGAAATAAATGAAAAATTGGAAGAATCCCAGCTGGACCTTTTTACAAAAGTGGAAGCCATTCAAAATTGTTACCAGGTAGTAAATTTTTCCCTAAAAAACATCCACTTTAAATAAAGAGAAGCTCACTCAACTCAGATTAAGTTTCAAGAGGCTGTCTTACTGGTACCAAGATATGATGTCTCAGATGTCCCTCAACTGTCTCTTTTTGAGAAAACCAGAGGCGACATAATTTTAAAAGCCTGGGAAACAAATCTGGTCCAAAGAAAAAGACTTGCCAGAGAGGTAAATGAAGCATTGTCTTCACTAGACAAAGGACTACTTGATTTTGAAGGGAATGCCATCTACAAAGCCCTGGGACAAATTGATATAGAAAAGAACCAATATAATTCCAGAACCAACAAAGAGGAAGCTCTGATGGCCATTCATAAATTGAACTAGATTGATCTCATTCAAATAATTATATGGATAGTAAATTCAAGTTTGAAATTCTAGGCCATATCTCAAGGGGTGAAAGGGATACAAGAAAAGTTGCCTCATGTAGAGAGGAATCTATACACCTTTGAGGTGAATGAAACCACTGATCCCTCAAGGTTGGTGGTGAAGTTAGTGAGTAAATGTGTCCAATGTGTTGAATATGGGAAAGCAAGCACATTAGGAAACAAGTAAGGAAGTGACATTGCATGACTGGTATAGCCAAAAGGACAAATGGAAACAAACTATGATGATCAGGACAATGTGTTAAGGTATCAAGAAGATCAGATGACAAGATATATCTTGTCTAAAGAATGAGGAAAATAAATGTCTCTTTCATTAGACAAAGAGGCCGAGGAGAATGTTGGTGTAACCCTTCGAATTTTACATTTTGTTTCCTTATTCAAAAATGTTTACTATTTCTAAATTATGAGAAGTTTAACCGTTTTGATTTGAGACAATATTGTATAAATACATAGTTTTAATATATATCAGGGGCTACTTATTGTCGATTGTAATAGAGAAAACTATCCTTATTGAGTATTAATACAAGTGCAAACAGAGATTCCAAGTTTTGTTTAATCTAGTTTATGTACTTCTTTTGTTTTTCCGTATCTCAACATTTCTTTAAGCATTTCCTTGATAAATGTTTTATTTCAATTTAGTACAATAACTACTGTAATCATATTGCATTAGTAAGTTGTTGAGAAACCAACTTTTCCTTTGTATTTACTGTGAGTAAATCAAGACCTGCGAGGTGTGTGGATTATTGTACCTTATACTTTATTCAAGGTTACACTATCTTTTTCTTCTACTGCAACAAGGTGAGACTCTTCAGTAATTGATGCCTTGCTTTGTTTTACAGTTTTGTATTTTTCTCTCATGCCATTCGATATTAAAATTTTGACTCAGACACAAGATATGGCCTCTGTACTGCCACACTGTTAATTTCATTTAAGAAAATTTTCTCATGTAACTAAGGTAAAAAAATCACTTTTAAAACACTCTTTTGAACTTTCATAATGCCTGACATTATCCTTGGAGCCTTAAGTTTAATCTCATGACCAACAAACATTTGAAACAAAGAAACTACCCAAAAGGAACTAGTAAAGTGCTAGGAGTGTGGTGAACCACATTATTTTAAAGATTGTCCTCATAGGAAGAAAAAAAACAACAATATACATACAATTTGACAAGATACTACAATTGGGGAAATAACAAGGAGTAATCCAAAGATGAGTGCAAGCTTGGATAATAGAGAAGCATATCATCAAGCTTCCATGGTGGAAGTATAAGGTATGTTGAATAATCAAACAATTTCTATTCTGATTGATCCAGGTGCTAGTTTGAGTTATATTTCACCTAAGATAATGGAAATTTGTAAATTATAGAAAGAAAAATTTGAAAAAACATAGCTAGTACAACTTTCTATAGGAACAAAAAGGAAAATTACAAATCTTGTTAAAGGTTGTGAAATTTATATGAATGGTTTTAAAACTCAAGCAAATTTGAATGTTTTGCAACTAGGATCATATGATGTATTAATTAGTATGGACTGGTTAGAAAAATATAAGGTAATTCTAAACTTCTATGATAAAAAAATTTACTTATGTAGGTGACAATGGTAACATTATTGATATTAAAGGAATACCAAGAACCATTAGTATTAGGAAGATCTCAAATTTGCAGATAAAAAGATGTGTTTGTAAGGGATGCAAAATATTTTTCGTCCATATGATAGATAATGAAAAAGAAGAAAAAAAAAGGATATAAAAAAAGTCCCCATGTTACAAGAATTCCAAGATGTATTCCAAGAGATTCTTGGATTAACTCCCAAGAGAGAGAGAGAGAGAGAGAGAGAGAGAGAGAGAGAGAGATTTCTCCATAGACTTATTACCAGGAGCAGTGCCATCTTCAAAGGCTCCATATCAGATGAATATCTCGGATCTTAAGGAACTAAAATATCAACTTCAAGAGTTATTAGACAAAAATTATATTCTACCAAGTGTATATCCTTGAGGAGCACCGATACTACTTGTGAGGAAGAAATATGGAACCTTACGAATATGTATAGACTATCGACAACTTAATGAAATGGCAATTAAAAATGTATATCTTTTACCCCGCATAGATGATCTATTCAATCAAGTACATGGGAAAATGATCTTTTCAAAATTTTATTTACAAGGAGGATATCATCAAGAATGAATTAAAGATGAAGATATATACAAAACAACTTTTAGAACGAGATATGGGAATTACAAGTTTGTAGTGATACCTTTTGGGTTAACAAATGCCCCAACCTCATTTATCTGTCTAATGAATAGTATCCTATGTAAATACTTAGATAAATTTGTAATTTTCTTTATTGATGGCATACTAATCTATTCAAATAATGAACAAGAACATGAAGATAACTTAAGAATAGTTCTACAAATCTTGAGAGATCATAAACTATATGCGAAATTTAGTAAATGTGATTTTTACAAGGATAAAATTTAATATTTAGGGCACATAATTTCCAAAGAAGGAATAGATGTGGACCTTGAAAAAATAAAATCCATTATGTATTGGCCAATTCCAAAGGATGTTTTGGACATCAGATCATGCATGAGTATAATAGGTTATTGCTAGAAGTTTATTGAAGGGATTTTGAAAATTGTTCATCCTATAACATCACTACAAAAGAAAGGAACAAAATTTATATGGTCTGAAAAATGCCAAGAAAGATTTGAAAAATTAAAACATCTCCTAACAACAACTCCAATACTAAAAATAACAAATCCATACAAGGACTTCGTTGTATGAATAGATGCATGCATTGTAGGGATGGGTGAAGTCTTAATGCAGGATAATCATGTAATTGCTTAGGAATCTAGAAATTTTAAGGATCATGAAAGACATCATGTAACACATGATTTAGAGTTAGTCACAATAATACATGCACTAAATATGTGGCAACATTATTTGATAGGAAAGAAATTCCTATTGATGTCAAAAAATATTGCTTTAAAGTACCTATTTGATAAACAAAATATCAAAGCTCAATAGGCAAGGTGGTTAGCCTTCTTGAGTGAATATGATTTTGAGATAACACACATAAAGGGAAAATAAAATAAGGTAGTTGACACCTTGAGAAGACATGAAAATATAATTTATACTATTAAGAGAAGTAATTATGAAACTGACTTGGAGGAAAAAGTCAAGATGGCAGCAGAAAAGGAAAAGCAATATCAAAATATTAAATGACGCAGCACGCACCTTCCTCGCTGGCACGTCCGCTCGCACAGGACCTTCCTCTCTTCTCGGCCCGAAGAACTCAAAGGTTCTCCTAATTCCCTATCGGGAATATTCCTACCCACAGATTCTTTTTGTCACACAATCCTCTTCCTCAATCTTCTCGGAGGATCGGAACTCGCGACTTCGCGAGTCCAACAGTCGAGCGCTACACCCTCGGATCCCTGAGACCCGATGGTCAGTCAACTTGCTGACTTTTCCTTGAGGGATTTCACTACTCGCGGCCTCGCTACTCACGATACCAAACTTTTGGTTCTACGACCTCCGATACCCGAGGTACCGAAACTCCGATGCGCATGTGTGACTTGACCTGTCCACACCTGACACTTCCCTCAGGACTTCCGCGCTATCGCTACCTCGCTCCCTCGCGACTTCACTACTCGCGAGGTTGAATAACTTTCCCGTCAACTTCTGAGGTCAGAGGTGCCAAAACTTGCGACCTTGCTCCCTCGTGACTTCGCGTCCCATGAGGTCAAGTCCTCGAGACTTTTGTCACGAAGCTTCGATGCACGAGCCCACGTGCAGATCCAACAGTCCTCCCGCGATCCGGATCCAACGGCTATTCACCTTCTCGATCCTCATGTGCTCGTGACTTTGAATACCCAATACTTGGGCTCTTACCCTGCAAGCTTCCGAGTTCACTAGATCCTTAGATCTCCGCCACCTGTCCTTCCCAGATGGAAAATCTGGATCCTCTCGCCACTTTGCTACCTCATGATATCACGTCTTTTGAAATCAATCTTTTAGCCCTTCCACTACGAGCTCCCGAGATGCGAGGTGCCACCTGTCCACTTGCCAACTCCTGTGGACCCACACTATCCTCGGAGTAGTCGAGATCTCGCATCTCGCAATCTCGCGACTCCCCTTACTAAACCTAGGACCCTTTCTTCACGAGGTCCCGATGGGAGATCTTGTGAACAATCCAACGACCCTGACCGACTTAGATCAACGGTGCTGCCCCTCCTGATCTTTGACTCCTTTCCACGCCTGCGCTACAACTACCTTGCACCTCTGGGAGATCCAACGGCTCTCGGAACTTCATGAAATCTCTCCCAAAGATTTCATCCGTCCGTTCTCCCCTTGAGGATTCTGCGAAATAAAGCAGTGTCTCTCCATGAGACTCGTTTTCTCGCTCGTCAACCTGCGAGGTTTTCCTCTGAATTCCAACGACAGCTTCCCTACACTTGTGCCTCGGTGAACTCGAAGGCCTATACCTTCTGATCTTGTTCTCGACTTCTCAAGTCCTTCATAGAACTTCTTGCGCGAACTCCTTACGGAAAATCTTCCACAAC
>JASDQU010739110.1:117022-128934 GCA_032191745.1 Picea mariana
GTAATTTCCTTGGCCAAGTTGTCTGATAAAATTTTGGCCCAGGAAATTACCGAATACAAAATGGTGAAATCAAAGGGGAAACCCACACCTTTCTATATGTCTGAGTATGCCATGGATGCCATTTGTTTCCTAACTCCTTTCCCATTGATGAATTGGAGTTGGACCCTGACCAGTGAAGAGCCTATTCACTTTTATCATTCCAAGCTATGGGAGGAAAAAGAAAAAGATTTCTTTTACAAAATCTATCACAATGTAGTGGTCACTTTTAGCCTTATATGGTCACCCACCCTCTCGCATTTCAGATAGAATTATGGGGGATCTTAGCAAACTAGAAGATTGGTTCATTGAAGAAAACGTCTCTTATATCAGGGTGTTCAGATGCTCAGTCCTGCCCCATGCTCTCCCAATATTTTTACTAGACCGACTGGTATGTAGAGAGGTAGCTTACTAGACAGTAATGGGGGGAATCAACAAGGAGCTTAAGGAATCCCAGAAAAAGGTATGGCCTACCTTCCCTATCCAGGTTGGTATGTTTTCACTATTAGACTTCAGTCATTTCAAAGTGGAGGTTGTAGCTTTGGAGGATGTCAAATTGTCTGACATCGAATTTAAAAGGCATGACCCACACAAAATCGTGGAGAACCACCTGGCCCAATATAACATGAAAATATATGTGCATGAAAACTCTCCACATGATGAAATATTCAGGTGAGTGAGGTATTATGAGGAGGTATTGAAGATATTCCAAACCTTGTCCCTAGATCAATAGGTCGGTCTCCTCAGTTTCCAAAGACACAGGAGAAACAACTTGTCGAAAATACTACAAGGATAATCGATAACCGCTCCTCTTGTATAGGAATCTACACCTCCATGTTTTGAATCAGAGAACTCTTGTAAACATAATATTAAGGATACCCCAAAGGGCTACAAAGTTTTGACTCAGAAATTAGAAGCTTCATTATCAAGTCCACTAGACCCTCAGGAAATGACTTAGCTCGAAGCATTCCTAAAGAAAGGGTAGGATGCATATCCTTCGACACTAGCCACACCTGCTGCCAATACAATAGAGCAACAACAGTCTACAGAAATCAGTACTCCTATCACTTCATTCACACCTTTGCAATCTAGTTTCAGAAATCCTAGTTTCGAGGTCATTTTTGTAGGTGTTCACACCCCAATATTTCCTGAAGAGATGCCTCCTTCATATTTATTCTTTAGCAAGAAACGGAGGGCCATCGTCAAAAGTGAATCACAACACAAATACATGTAATAACCAAAATTCATAGGATGTTGTATGACAGAAATAATTGCGATGATTCAGAATTCGCGAAGGAGTTTGTAGGTTCATTAGGTGCCTTTTCCACTGCAAATCAATGGTCAGTGGAGAACTTGGCAGAGAAACTAAGAAAAAAAATCTTATTGGTGGGGAAAATGCAAGATCAAATGCTGACCATGGAACATACTGTAAATAATAAGATAAACCAAGACTTTGAACAAATCAGAGCTTATGACCGGCATCAAATCCAATATTTTTGGGCTAACCTCGAGGAGATGCATCGAAATTCACATGCCAACAAAGGATTGGTCACTGAACATGATGAGTTAATAAGGAAATTGCAAGCCATATTAGACCTAACTGAAGGTACATCAATAGATATTTCATCCTTCCAGATTCAAGCACTGGAAATAAACGAAAAAAATGGAAATGGCCCAATAGGATCTTTTTATGAAGGTTGATGCTATCCATAAGTGCTACCAGGTAGAAGACCTTTCTCTGAAGGATGTATATATTAAGGAAATATAAGATCTCTCAACCCGAGCTAAATTTCAAGAATCCATCATATTGGCACAGGAAGATAATCTCCTTAATTTTCCTCGGCTTTCCCCTTCTGAACAAATAAGAGGTGATATGGTCCTGAAGGTATGGGAAACGAATTTGGTAGAGAGAAAGAGATAATACTTGGAGGTGAAGGAAACTTGACAAGAAGCGTTATCATCCTTAGACAAAAAACTAGTTGATTTTGAAAGAAGAAGTATCGTAGAGGCACTGGCACAAATCGATATTGAAATGAACTAGCATAATTCTAGAAAGAAGAAGGAAGAAACTCTTGCAGCCATTTAGGAAATGATCCAGATCGATCTTCTTAAGATGAATAAATGGCTAGTGTACCCAGGTTCACAGTACCAGACCATAGCTCAAGAGGTGAAAAGGATCCAAGGAAAGATACCTCAAGTGGAAAGGAAATTATACACTTTCGAGGTGAATGAAACAATTGAGCCATCAAAGCTGGTGGTGTAATTCTTGATAAGTGATTCATTGCAATTTAGTATCACGACTACTATAATCACATTGTGTCAGTAATTCATTAAGTGAGTAGTTTTTCCTCTGAAATTGTTGTAATTAATACAAGACCTGCAATCTATTTGAATTGTTGCATCTTATATCCTTTTCAAGGGTGCACTCTTTATTTTGTTCTACTACAACAAGGTGAGACTCTTCATTAATTGATTCCTTTATTTGTTTAATAGTTTTGTAAGTTTCTCTCACATCATTTGATATTGAAATTGTGACTCAGACAATGAAATACAACCTCTGTACTGTCCTATTATTAATTTTATTTAAGGATCATTTCTCATATCACTGAAGGTAGAAAAAAGCACTCTTTAAAAACATTTTATTCAAACAATCCTGATGCCTGACATTACTCTTTGAACCTTAAGTTTAATCTTAGGAAAAATAATACCTAGAAAATATCATGGATAGATAACCACTACAAACATGAGGCAATAAAATCAAACTATAAACTAAGGTTTTTCCAATATCAAAACTTTAATAAGTCATGATACCTTTAATGATGTTGATTACAATGGCCTCTATATTGATGACAAAAGTTCACTTTAAATAGATGTTCATAGTTCAAAAATGAGAGTTAATAGTGTGGTGTCGAAGGTTCCTTTATAGAAATCACGTCATTAATTTGGAATGAGAGTTAAAATAAATACTAAAATATTAATAATTTAGAAGAGGATTCTTGAAACCAAGTGACAATACATGTAAATAATTATCATTGTATGGAACAAAAAAAATTAATTGTCATATACAATGATTATACACATAATGGCTACACATGAGGCATGGTTATTGGTCATGTATTCCTAGAAGCTAACTTTAGAGCGTAAGTCTTGAGAACTACTACAATATGGGTTTGTAGCATCGTCAACTTGTTTCACTATGTCCCTTAAACCTTTGGTTGAGTTTTCTTTGTTGGTGCATGTTTTGTTGTCATGTTGGGTTTTTACATCATGGATTAATCACTTTAGTGTTGTATTTTTGTTTTATTTACAAAAATCAAATTTAATATATATATATTAGTTTCCTAGCATCACGTTTACATCTACCTATCCATGATTGTGTCACTTGAATCATTCTTTTGTCATTTGCATGATGTATATATTTTGTTGCAACGGGGTAGAATCATATTTCTACATATAGAGCATCCTCTTATTGTTGTAATGGGGTGTTTGAGAAAAGAATTATAGACAGAATTCCAATACCATTCTTCTAGGAGGTTCGAATTGATCCTTAACAAGAGTGAAGTCTACAGAACCTGATGTGACGAATCATAATATAAATGTGAAAGAAATAATATATAACAAGAAGTTGAAAACATATACTAGATATTTATTTATTTATAGTATAGTTTTGATCATCCATTCTACCTAAATGAAATAGATATATTACATAAGGGGATAATACATGCATTTCTATAAAAGAGTGTTGTGATACTACTTCTTGGAAAACAGTTGCAGCTAATAAATTAGGAAAAAATATATCCTTCCTAAAACTCATAAATTCTCTTCAAATTTCGTGATAATACACTACATTGGAGAATACAAACAACCATCATTCAATTTGTTTCTAAGGGATTTCTATAAAACAAATATGTTGTGTTGTTATTCTATGAAACAAAATTGCAACTAAGAAATTTGGAAAGTGTGCATCCTTTCTGAATCCTATATATTACCTTAAAATCTAATGTTAATGCACTTCATTGGAGAAGAAAAAAGACCACCCATTTAAGTTTTTTCTAAGAACCTAGTGTTGTGATATGCCACCTAGACTAGATTCATGCTAACAAATTCTTCCCTATTATATTATTTGATTTTCACAAGTTTGATAAGAAATTTGTATCGTCAAATGATAAAATTTTAGTTCCATAAGGATGCAATACTACCTATAAAACATACCTACTTATAGTACTCTAAGAGAGTTACATTATAGAGCATACATTTGGGTTTTCATCATTTAAGAGATGAGGAGGATGAAAATCATTTAGGAATATGGAATTCATTTTTGTTTCATTAACCTTTATTATATTCACCATCACCTATGGATTCATTAGCATCCCCTCCATTTTTGGTTTCTCCACCATCTTTTGTCTCCCCGCCATCTTCTCTCTTCTCCCTGCTTCTTTCCTAGCCCCATCATTCTTCTCCCCATCCTAATTTTATCCATTATTCTTATTTGGGATCATCTCGATGTGATTTTCAATATTTATATGCCTATGTAATGGCTCATAGTTGTTATTATAATTATTTAATAGATGGATTCAATATAAGGATTAGAGAAATCTATATAGATTTTTTGGTTTTGGGTTGACCAAGAGGGTATCTATGGGATTTGGAATCCAATCCAAAAAAAGGTTTTCTTTTAATTATAGTTTGTACATTGTAGAGTATAAATCATTTTGAGAACATTTGTGGAATCTCTATCTCAAATGTGGGCTATGATGCTCAAGTAGTTCACACCAATTTTTCTATTCATGTTGTTGAATGTGGTGATTGGAAACATTGTTGTTACTTATGGAGTGCACCAAAATAAAAACATCAACAAGGACCCAAGAAGAAACCCAAATTTTTTATATACAATAAGAAACTTCAGTTTATCTAGAGATAAGGTCAAGGAGGTAGGTCTAGAAAACAAGAAGAAGAACAGAAAATGGTGGATATGCAGTAGTAAAAGAAGAGAAAATAAGGGAGAAAATGGCAAAAGAGTAAACAAAAAGTAGCATCCATATGGTTCCTAGTATTTCTTTGGAAATATAAGGGCTCGTAGTTGTTATTATAATCAACAAAAGGATGGATAAAACCTAAGTATTATATTAAGATATGCATATTTATTTTTTCTTTTGGTTGACCAGGAATGAAGCTTTGGGATCTGGAAAGCAAGACAAGAAAGTTTTTTTCTTGAAATTTTTATATTACAAAGTATAAATCATGTTGGGGACATTTACAGAATACCTACCTAATATGTGGGATGATATTTTAACCTAGTCCACTCCCACTATTCTATTCATGATTTATAAGAGGATAATCTCCATATAAATTTTTATCTTTATATGAAGATATAATGGTGTTGGAATATTCACCAATACTGAGAAGGGGGGTGAATAAGTACTGAGCACATTTACCAATTTCAATCACAACATTAACTTATCAATGATTCCATCAACTTATTCTTTCATTTAACATATAATAAACATATAACCATAAACAAAGAATCACATAATAACCACAGATACACAATACACCAAAAATTTACGTGGAAATCCAAATGGGACAAAACCATGAAATGATTTATTATATATCAAAACATTACATTCATACAGAAGCAACTCGAAGGAGGCTACAAATCCCTTTACGAAATCCAACCTGAAGGAAGATACAACTTCCCAAATTCTCCATATTCAACTAGAAAGACGCTCCAACCCTCTGATCTACAAGATCCAACCCGAAGGAAGATCCAACTCTCTATGTTCTATGGTGCCAACAAGAAGGAGGCTACAAACCCTTGATTTACAGGCTCCAGCTTGAAGGAATATCCAACTCCCTGTATTCTCTGGCTCCAACCAGAAGGAGGCTATGACTCCCTTTCCTTGCCCTTTACTTCCTCCCTGAAATATAAGTGTAGACTCAACCTATCACTAACACTGTCACTAATAATCACCCTGTCACTGACAAGCAACCTATCATTGATAATAAACCTATCATTGGTAATGAACCTATCATTGATAATCAACCTATCATCCAACATGTCACTATCCATGTCACTATATTTTTCATTGTCATTGTTATTTTCACTGTCGATGTCACTATCACTATCACTATATCTATCACTGATAATGATATCTCATCAACAACATCATCATCAACTAAAACCAGATCCACTGACATAGATCATATACAAATATCACCAATCATGTGCTAACATATGTGTTGTTGGTGCAAACTTGTCAGACCAGGGTCCTCTTCAGGTTACCAACAAAAGGGTACTAATGTAGTCTAGTGCATTGGAATTTGCATCTTCTTGGAAGGGAAGAAGTCTCACCCTAAGCGCGACTGAGACATGAAGATTAGGGAACGTTAAGAAGAATGATTAGTCATATCTACAATTTATCAAGATTAATACCATTCTTGCACAAGATATATTAACCATATTATCTTCTTTAACACCTCATAACCTAGGACAAAAGAACATATTTGTGTAGGACATCATAAATAAATACATAAGCATCATGCATAACAGACATAAAATAATATCATTCCAGGGAAAACAAATCATCATATACAAAGGTATTCTTTTAAACTTGATCCCCATTGGTATTGCATTATATTAGAGTCCTTACTCAAAATACATTCGTAGCTTATCTAAGACATATACAAATTCATGCCAAAGAAAATCAACAAGTACATCTCAAGATAGTACAAGACCGTATCATATTCTCTTCAGTCTCTTGATCTTACTACCTCTACTGTAATACAAGAAACATAGTTTCCCTTACATTCCCAATATGGAAAAAAAACAGTTCTCACTACACAACCCGATTACAATCCTCTTCTTTCATTATATATTACAATCCTTTCTTTCTAATTGAGAACCCGTGAGCTCTCTCCTGTTCTTGATTATGTTTCAACTACTCCTCCTAAAACTGATTGTATGCTAGCCTCTAACTGTTTTATGTTCCAAAAAATTTCTGTTGCACGTTCTTTTGTTAATCCTTATTCTCCTTCATTTGCTTTGTTTTCTAGCTTCGTGGTAGCTTTTGCAACTTCTATTTACCAAAATGAAGGTTCCAACAGGCCTCGATCACAATCCTTGAATCACCCCACGTCAAGTATTTGGTTCTTCTATGGTCTCTAGTTTGGGCTATGATCCTTCTATGGCTTTTTGTCCTACTTCCATATTTCTTCCATCCATGACTCAAGTTCTTTCTTCCTTGGATCCTTCAAAAAAAGGGCCCAACTCTGGCACTAAATCCATGTCTTTCTTCCTAATCTCCTGGAAATGTTTAATTTTGTCTTGCCACTTCCTAGCAAGCATTGAGGCTTCTACTACAAACTGTTGAGTTGCACTGGTGTTGAACCTGTTTGGCATTTATATGATAAGAGAATTCCATTATGCATTCAATACTGTCTTCACCTAGTGCATCTGGAGGTATGAAGTTTTTTTTACTAACCGAAAGTCTCTCACTTCCTTATTGGTTGTTTTCGGCTTGCTGGATCTCATCAAAATTTTATTCATGTTCCAAAGGATCCTATGCTTTGGTAGTTTCTTCATTGAGGGTTTGGATTTTCATGCATAATGCTTCTAGTGCTTGGTTGCACCGAGTTATCACACCCATCCAATCATTTAATTCCTTAAAAATGGTAGTGCACTAAGCGGTATTCTTATGCAACACATCTCTAGCATCGTTTCCTTCCAAGAAAACCCTTTCAAGTTGTTGTTGGAGTTCTTTGAGTTGTCCCTAGACCTTCAACCTCATTCCCTCCAACTACTCTTGGAGGTCCTCTTCTTGGTCTACCAGCTTTGCCCATGCTTCATGGACTAATTCAATTTATTTCTCTGTCTCTTCAGTTGCGCTGAACTCTGGTAGTTGAGGTGTTTCTTTCCTAAAGTCGGCCAGACCTCTGTTATATTTTCCTTCACCTTATCAATTTTTTTCTCCACATGGAGTTTTAAATATTCCTCATGTGTCCATTTTGTTTTCTCCATCATCCTTTCCTATCTCCAGAATTCAATTTTCTTTTCTTATTGAATTTATTGCTCCAAGTGATCAGTAGAGGCTCTGATCAATCCTACTAGCCACAGTGTCGATAAGTGTGCCAACTCACCGTATGTCACTGAGCTTCCAACAAGATTCTAATTTGAAGTGGAAGCCAACTGTCCATGGACTGGTATGAGGGCGGCCCAACCTCTTCTTCTCCCGGAGATGGTCCCTGGAACTGCTAAGTCAGTTTATTTTTTAGGGACATCATAAGTAAAGGGATAATGTTTGCCTTCACTAGGCAAAGTTGTAACAGTTTTGAGCATTGTTGCGGATCTTGGAGTACTAGCTCTAATTGCTCTTTCAATGACACAATTCTCTATATGGAATGAGTCTCTTGTGGTGATTGAGACTCCGACTCTTATTGATTTGTTGTCCATGTTATGAGTGGAACTTTTGGGGTCCCATCGCGAACCAGAAAAACCTTAATGAGAATATTCATCCTTGGAGACCGAGGAGTCGGGATTGGGACTTGTGGGACTTGGGTGAGTTCAGGAATTGTTGGCTGTTGTCTCTCTATAGAGGGAAGAGTTAATGAAGTGGACATATCTAAAACATTTGACTGGCTCAACATGGCAACAGTTGATATGATAAGATATCTGAAGTTCCCAAGATTCTCTGGGATGTCTAGTTGCATGGGTTCTGTTGAATTGGATGGAAATGGGACTGTGGTATCCTTGGATGGTGGTGGTGGGGCTTACTCTACAATTATAATGGAATACATGTTGGGATCTGGCTTGGGGTCATCGACTATAGTAATAACATTTTGGGCAGCACGAGTGGCTTCTTTGGTGCGAGGAAAAGCACTAGATATGGGTTGAGGTTTTATGACTTTGGTTGCATTTACTATAGGGGAAACGTCGGTTCTAGGATTTTTAGTAGGAACCTCACTTGTAAAGGAATCAAATAACACGTCATTTACGATATTACCTGAGAGTATCGCCTCATCTGGAAGCTTGGGACATTCTAGTACGGTCCTTTTGGGATGTTGTTGTTGATGTTCTTTCTCTTCTTCTAAATATGATGGCATTTGAGACTTTAGTGGAAAATCTACATTGAATGAACTTGACCCCGCTTGCTTTATTGAACTCTTCTTCTTCAATAACTTTGGCAGAAAAAGGTAATGCATTCCCGAATTGTGCAGGTTGCATTAGAATCTCGACCAAGACATAACCTCTTTGTCAAATACTTCTTTGTGTAGATAGAATGGTAGCAGCCTCATGTGGAAATTGAAGGGCTTTGCATGCCTTCTCCATACAAAAGTGTGGTTGTGATTCAAGGTGAATGATATCTTTCTTACATTCAGGTTCAGTAGTTCTCGTGGTATGCACAACCTTTGGGTGGAATGAATCAACTGATTGTACCACTTCAAGAACACAACAATATTGAATTCCATATTCTTATAATATGAACTTGCATGCCAAGGTTCAAACATCTTTGCAAGGCACCCGTTATCTATAGGTGCTATATGTCTTCTCATGGGTGGCCTCAACTTCAACATTTTAAAAGCTAGAAGCATATGCCCATACGTGAAGGTGATGCCTGACGTCAAGGGACTAAAGAGTCTCCAACATCAACATTTCAACCTCCCATGGGACTAGGAGAGAGGAGACGGGAATATCAACCTAAGCTTAAACCCCCGGACAAAAATGCACATTGAACTCCAGGCCAAATTTCTCCTAACCTACACTCCAAGCATGAATTCCTTTGCCATGTAATTTTACTTTTTAGTAATATTTATTTTTTATGTAATTTATCATTTTGATGCTTTTATGTTGGAGTTTATACATTTGACATAAAAATATTAAATCTAATAAAGTAAATGCAAATAACAAAATGAAAAGGTATTTGTTTTGTATTTGTTTTATAAGAAAATATCTAAAACAAAACTAAGAAATTTAATATAACTATGTTAGTTTTAAAGTGATTCAAAAAGAAAAGTTAATTAAACAAAACATTAGTTTCAAGACTACAAAAGAGTAACACTTTAATTATTTGAAATTTTTTTCTATCTTTTAGAAGTTAGGATATGATAAATAATAAGAAAATTAAAATAGTAAAAAAAAAAGAAAAAGTTTATACATATTAACAAGTTAATGAATAAAACTTATACACACGATTTTTTACAAAATAAACATGTTCATAAGTTTGTTTGTCCTTTTTTTTTTATATCTTTAATGTTGTATTAAGAAAAGATGAGGAACCCTGAGAATTAAAAAAAAAATAACAAAGAGACAATTTCAAAGTGTAAAAGAATTTGATCTTCATTTAAACTGCTTCCCATAGAAATTCTTGAATTTTCGAAATCTACAAGTCTCTGCGTAGACTAGGGCCAAGTATATGGTCCTTAGCTACTTCTAGAACAAGGTTACAATAGAAAGACCAAATGCGAAAAGAAAGAAGAAAGCTGAGCCAAAAATGAAATGGAGCAATGATGGAGAATCACAAGGAGAAAAACTGCATATCATAAACCGATTAGTACCAGATAAAATTGAGTTTGAATAAAGCAAATTTACAAGTAAACTATTCATCTTATGAGAACCGGAAAGCTCATACTCTCTTTATTTTTTTGTTGCTTCACAAGACCCCCTGCTGCCAACGAGTCCTTCAATCCCTGCTAAATATATAAAATAAGAATACTAGTTTAAAGAAATAAACCTCACTACACTCCAAGCATACCTCTCTCTAAACGTTTTTCCAAAGTTTTTCTCCTAAAAATCTCTCTCTGGAAATTTTCCTTTCAATCTTGTTGGGCACTGCTTCTTTTAACTTGTTTGCTTCACCGTTCCTTCAGTTGACCAGTTTTATAACTAAAGTTTGAACTATCTAGGAGTCGTCTAAATAATTAATAAACAAAAATAATTTTTTTAAGAACTTTTCTTATCCACGTGTCATTTGTTTTCTCCTTATTCATTTGTATATGTGTTTATAATTGTTATATTCTATCGAATATTTTGTATGTAGCCTGATACAGATACAATTTAAACTCTATTGTTGATAATTTCAATTTCACCATGAGGGTCATATATTTTTTGATATAGGAGAAGATACAGACTGAGAGACTGATGGTATCATCCTGCTACATGCAACAGACTCGCAGTTCTGTTTGATATCCAAAAAGGCATGTTCTAAGCTGGATTCTAAACATATTTTGATGCTCCTTTACATGCAAACCTTTTTTGAACTTTTCAAAACAAGACTATATGCTAGGCATCGATTCTCTGATGATAATTGAAACACGAATTTACCACAGGATTTTATTATTTTTAGTGGATGGCTTTGGAGCAAGATAATAATTGTCCTTTTGAACCCTTGTCCTCGGAACAAAGTATTTGAACAGTCCTTATTTCTTTCTAGAGATCTTTATTCAAGATAATAAGTATTTCTTCATGCTTTACTCGATACCAAATAATGAATGTAGCAGAGGAAAGAGTAGGAAATCCTGTAACTGAACAACAAACATCTGTGGCATAATCCTGCAAGAAATTTCTTCAAGACAATAGATTGGATATTCAATGTAGATATGAAGTACATGCTGTAGCACATCTCGTTTCCTTTTACAAGTTTTACCCTGACCATCAATATCAGTAACTTGTGGGTCGATACACTTAGCCTTTTATGCAAAATCGGGACAAGATTATCATCCCACTAACACTCATTTTTCAGCAAAGGCTTGAGCACAATTTTTTACCTTCTCAGTGTCATGATAAGTTCTGATGCCGCTAAATCTGAGGTAGCGCTAGAAGTATCAAAGGAATCCCATCAATGAATGCATAAATACTACATAAATGGTATTCGACGCACTGA
>JASDQU010739110.1:177991-199774 GCA_032191745.1 Picea mariana
TTCTCTCATATCACTTAGCCCTTGATCCAAGTCACCAAGGGAGGAGCTAAAGAAAAATTATTTTGGTCTGAATCTCAACAGAAGGCGTTCGGGGAGTTGAAGCATCGCCTCTGCTCTGCACTAGTGCTCACATTACCAGACTTGCAACAACCATTTGAGATCGAGACAGATGCCTTTGACTATGCCATTGGGGCAGTCCTTACTCAACATTGGCATCTAGTGGCATATCACAGTGAGACACTTTTTGACACAGTCTGTAAGCATCCCACTTATGAAAAAGAAATGTATTCCATTGTGTAGGCTTGTGGGCAATGGAAGCATTACATTTTGGGAAAGGAAACAGTCATCCACATAGACCACCGACCCCTGTAGTTCATATGGACACAAGGGAAGCTGTAGAATGATCGCCATTAGAAGTGGTCCATGTACCTGCAACAGTTTCATTTGAACATTAAGTACAAGAAAGGCAACACCAATAATGTTGCATACTGCCTCAGTTGACCACCCATCGTGGCGCTAACCACTGTGCTCAACTCTTGTGGGTACAAGACTTCCGATTGGCCACTTCTCTACACAAGTGATCTAGAATTCGGCCACACATATAATACACTCTTGGAGGGTAAGCAGGTTCCCAATTTTCACCTCCAGGATGCCCTGCTTTGTCACTTGGGACACCTTTGTGTTCCTTTAAGAGAGCGTGCCAAGATAATTTGGGAGGCGCACTATAGTCGGGTCGTTGGGAATTTTGGGGTCGAGAAAACCATGGCAGTACTACAAAAGTATTTCTATTGGCCGAATCTTCAACAGGATGTCGAGAAGTACATCAAGTCCTGCACTGCTTGCGCCATTGCCAAACCGACCATCAAGAAGAAAGACCTCTATACTCTACTTCCTACCCCCAATCAACCTTAGGAATCCATCTCTATGGATTACATGTCGGGCCTTCCTTCTACTAAGCATGGAAATGACTGTGTTTTTGTGTTCGTCGACCGATTCTTGAGGATGTCCATTATGATGGCCTGCAAGAAGAATATCATAGCAGAAGCCACTGCTAAACTCTTCTTTGAACGAGTGTGGGTACACTTTGGGATCCCACAGTCTATCATCTCAGATCGGGATAGTAGGTTCCTCAGTACATTTTGGTCCAACCTCTGGTCAATGTTGGACACCAAGATCACCAAGTCCACAGCTTTCCATCCACAAACTGATGGCCAGACAGAGGTCGTCAACCCGATGAATATACACATTCTGCGCATGTACAACTCAAATAATCCACACACATGGGATGAGAGCCTCCCCTATGTAAAACACAGCTACAATCGGGCTCTCCATAGCTCAACCAGCCACAACCCCTTTCAAGTGGGCTTGGGATTCCAGCCACTATGTCCCATTGACGTAGCCATGCTATTTGCGACTACTCAGGCAGATTCATCCCATGTGCAATCTAAGGTTGACAAGGCAAACAGCTTCATTGAGCACATTCATCACATCCGCCAACAATTTCATGACATCTTGGACAGATCCAATGCTAAGTACAACAACAACATGATCAACATCGGGTGCCACACAACTTCCAGGTGGGCAACAAAGTGTGGCTACATTTGCAAAAGGAGTGCCTCACTGGACCCTACCGCAAGATTTGCCCGCTCCGATATGGGCCATACACCATCACCAAGGCTNGGCAGAACAACTCACACCAATAGAATTAAACCCAGATTGCATGGAACAAGCCACAATTGATCGAATTATGGACACACAGATCAAGAACACCGACCAATAGAGGATCCAACTATATCATGTTGTCAAAGCAGGCCAACTCCTTCACCAGGGCAAGTGGCTCACCAGGGACAAAGTTCAGCAGAAGTTTCCTCATCTCATGGAGGAACTCAACGCAATGGGGACCATTGCTTCCTAAGGGGGGAGGACTGATCCAGGTGGATATTGGTGGCCACCCACCTATTCCACTTGGACCCACACCATTGTTTCTTTCATTTTTTGAGTTTCCTTAATTGTAGCACAATTTACTATTTTTAGCAGTTCTTCGGGTCCTGAACTTCCGGAGTTGTTTTGAGGCCCTAAATGACGTTTTTTGGGAATGAATGCTCCGGTGAATATGAGTCTATTCTGGACTCGATATTCATTGTCAGTAGTTTATTCCTCGGATAGATCTTTCTAACGATGTATCATGTGCGTCAAATGAAGATAGTATGCCAAAGTTACGACCACAGGAAATTGATGTATCAATTTACCCCAATGGGGCCCATATTCTGGTGTTTCATCTCCTAGGGTTAGGTTTTTGGGTGTTTAGGGTTTTCCATTATTTCTCAGTAATATATCGGCCTTCAAGCCTCATTGTAACAGGATTTCAGAGGCCAGTAACCACCACATCTCTTCTCAAAGATAAGCTACCAGTGCCTTAGCTGGTTTATTTCCATTCTGTCTGTAAGCATTTTTCATTCATTTGTTATTAATGAAATGAAGTCTTATTTCCACTGCATCTCTGCGTTTATGTGTATTTCTTTATTTCATTGTCTTCCTACATAAATCTGGATCAAACTATGTGTAACTTCAACATTCTTGCTTTGGATGTAGTCATGTCACTCGGGCACTGAAGGGTGAGGAGGTATGAAACAATATCACGATACCAATTAGAGGAAGAAAAATTATCTTTTATCTAGATTGTAGGGGTTTGATCATCAATTTCCTTTATGTCTAGGATATATTCGTGTGATTCTAGGTGGTTTATCCCGAGTGCCCTGAAATTTGATTATGCTAACAATTTTGCCAGGCCCTAACCTTTGACTAGTTTGGTCGATTTTACTTCAAGATCAAATTCCTGAATTTTTGCTAACCACTGACCTTTTATGCCATCACTGTCTAGTTGTACCAAGATATCTTTGACAGGGCTTGTTGGCACATAATCGATTATTTTAGAATGCAGTACATATGTCCTGAAATATTTGAGAGCTTTCACCCTCGCGTAGGCTTGTTTTTCCAGTAGATCATAACTTAGTTCACCATCCCTGAAACTTTTACTGAAAAAGGATATCGGCTACTCGAAACCTTCTTCATTCTTTTGTAGGAGTACCGTTGTGATAGTATGTTCAGATACAAAAGAAAAGATCAAGAAATCCTTAGTATAGTCTAGACTAGCTAACACTAGAGCTTTGCTTATGGCTTTGTTAACCCTCTCAAATGAATCTTTAGCTTCAGCATTCCATTTCATTTCACTGTCTTTTTTCAACATATCCGTGACTAGTTTGACAATTTCACCAAAGTTAGGGATAAATCTTCTCAAAACATTTATCTTCCCTAAAAAAGACTAGATTTCTTTCTTATTTCTAGGAATGTTTATCTGTCAATAGCCTCAAATATCTTAGGGTCAACCTTGATACCATGCTTTGAAACTATATGACCTAGAAGTTTTCCTTCTTGCATAGAGAAATGTGACTTTTTAGGATTAAGCGACAAACTGAACTTTCTGCATTTCTCGAAGGTTTGTTTGAGATGAACTAGATGTTTTGGATCAGAATTGGAGAAGACTGTTAGATCATCTAAGTAAATAACCACAAATTTAGCTCTCTCACCGATGAAATCTATATCCATCGCTCTTTGGAAAGTGGCCCCTGCATTCATCAAACCAAATGACATTTTATCATACATGAAAGTTCCCCACGGAGTAGTGAATGCATTTTTTTCTTTATCATTTTTGTGGACATCAATTTGGTTATAACCTAAGAAATCATCAATCATCAACATTATGTTAGATCCGACTACTTTTTCCAGGACATGATCCATTTTTGGCAATGGGTAGTTATCTTTCAGGGATGACCGATTTAAATTCTTGAAATTCATGAAAATCCTTATTTCTCCACTTTTCTTCCTGACGGGTACCAAATTTGCTACCCATTCAGAAAACCTAAGTGGAACGATAATCTTTGCATTGAGAAGCTTCTTGACCTCTCTTTCTATTATAGGTAAGAGGATAGGGTTTATTTGTCTCAGTTTTTGCCTGAAAGGTTTGATACTGTGCTTCAAAGGAATCTTATGTTAAATTACATAGGTATCATAAGTTCTTAAATCGTCATAGGACCATGCAAAGACATCTTTATATTGTTTAAGCAGTTCAACGTATTTATTCTGTACTTGGGCTGGGAGGTATTTAGATAATTTAACCAATTTAGGATCTTCTTTAGTTTCTATATTACAGTCTTCAACCTCTTCGGGTTGAGGTCGTAAAGTAGATTTTAAGGGTATATCATCTTAGTCAAACAATCTCTCCAAAGGTATCAAACCTCTAGGGATCTGATTATTCTTAAGCACAAGCATTCAGTGATTTTCGATCTTATCCTCGAACTTTTCAGGGTCTTCACCTTCCTGCATGATCCAGATGGGATTGTTCTAATTTTCTTGATCTATATGAGTCTCAGAGAACTCATCAATCACTTCTAGAAACTATTTAATCTGCTCATCATCTTCAAAAACTTGCTAGTGCTACACATTATTTGGGATCAAAGGTCTGTGTCTCATTTCAATATGATACTTCAGTTTTAGGACAGTAGGTGGCACAAACTTCGAACTTGCTTTGGCTAAAGAGTCTACCTGTTGATTATCCATCATGGGAATATGGTGAATATTAAAGGATGAGAATAAATTTTCTATCAAATACTAGGCACAATTTCTGTATGACCTAAGCCTTGGATGTTTAGCTTCATATTATTTCTTTATTTGTTTCACAATTAGCTCGTGTTACCATAAACTATTAGATGTTCAATTTTTAGCTTCCTAACAGCCTCCAATCCTAAAACTAGAGGTTCGTATTCACAGATGTTATTTGTATAATCAATTTCCCATTGTAATCTATATGAAAAGGGGATGACATACTCATCTCCAGGTGTAACAAATAATAATCCAGCCCTTGCCCCTTTGCAAGATGAAGCACCATCAATAAACATTTTCCATACTCCTTCTCTACTATTTACAGTTTTCTTTGGTTTTTCTATTTTTTTGTTTTCTTCATCTATAGATTCTTCAAAATCATCGTCTATTGATAAAATACAATTTCCTAGATCCTAATCGGCAACATAGACTGGATAATTATTTGGGTTTTGGGGGTCACTTACAGTATATGCCAATCTAGTCTCTCTGTACAGTCAAGTAAATTATCCACCAAAAATCAGGATCGTAGTGTATGTCATGTCCAGTTGAAGAAATCCTCCTAATTTTGCGCCCCAATACCTAGATAGAAGCATACCATACTTGCCAGGGACGTCAGCAACAACTACATCCATAAGAATACCTTTTACAGGAATATGTGCAAGATTCACTACCAAATCCTTGATCATGCCGAAACACTTAAATTTTCTTGAATCAAACGAGTATAAGTCCTGATAAGGTCTAGTGATTTCAAGGCCCAATTTTTCCATGATAAATTTAGGCATTAAATTGTGAGACACCCTAGAATCTAACATGCAATTATGAATTAAGTGTTTATGCACAGTTAAAGTAATATAAAACAGAGCAACAAAATCCTTAGTATTTTCAATGTGCGGACCAAACATAATCGTCGGTCTTTCATCTTGCATATTGATCACATCTACATGATATTCAGCATCAAAAAAATTGAAC
This sequence comes from Picea mariana, assembly GCA_032191745.1. NCBI lineage: Eukaryota > Viridiplantae > Streptophyta > Pinopsida > Pinales > Pinaceae > Picea > Picea mariana. The sequence continues at coordinate 183,620 of JASDQU010739110.1, forward strand.
ATTTTAGCAATCTGTTTTTTATAAATTGGATTCTTGGCTATCTCAACCAGGGGCATGGGAATTTTAATCTTATTTATTTCATTCTCTAAACTGAAACCTTCAGTTGTTTTTTCGACTTCTTTGTTTGAAGCTTGTGCTTCCATATTCTTTGGTCTCTTAGTTTGTGTTTCTCTTGTTTCAACTGTTTTTGTTTGGGAAACTTGTGTTTCAACTAGTGGTTTAGTAACAACCACCTCATTCATTTTATTTCTTGATAAAATATTTTTTGGTGGAACCCTTGTAGTATTTGTTTCTCTGGGCCTTAAATTATACTTATGTTGAAGCTTGACCATTATAGAGTTGACGATTCCTTGATATGTAGACTCTCCCAGATTATTTATACTTTCTTCATTACTAAATAGGGGTTCTAGGTCTAGAGATCTTTCATAATCCTGTCTAGTTAAATGAGGTTCCTCGTCGTCATCACAAAGGTTGTTTCTATCCTCTTCTTGCCCCTCATAGTTTTGCATAAAAAAATTTGTTTTAAACGGGGCTTGGAATTTTTTATCTTCATTTTTTACTTGCCTCTGTTGGGTCTGGGGGTTAGGATTCCTCTTGAAATATTATCTAGCGAATGGATCAGTTTTGGCTTGGTCTAGTTCCATTCTAGAGATTTTTTTTGACAATTATTTGATTATCTTAGCCATGTCATCCATTTTATCTTTCGCAAACTTCCCAGATCTGGAGGGTCATGCTTGTTCCCTAAAGCGTTTAGGTTCTTTGGTTCCTGTATCAACCTTGGATTTTAGTTTACCAGATGCCATCATGTTTGATTCGATTTCTATGGCATCATCTTGCATTCTTGTTAGAGTAAGAGATATTCTTTCTCTTAGAAGTAGGGCAAAATTGGGTTCAAAATCCCCTGCGAAAGTTACCTTTGTTGTAGGTTGAGAGAATTTAGCTTCGGCTGGGATATTATGATAAAGTTTGTTAAATCTCTGAGTAAATTCAAGAACCAACTCAAAATTATTTTTTCTCAATTCCCCAAATTTAGTCAAATAGTAAAGATGGTCTTTATTTTCTCCCCACTGTCTTAAAAAAGCATTTTCTAAATCATCATATGACTGTAGTTGTAGTGTCCCCAAGGCCAAGCCCTTTGTAAATCTAGGTTATGAAATGAATTGTAAATATGTGTTATAGGCTGGTGAGCCAAGTTTGTAGAAGCCGGTGGGCTTATGTGATTGTTAGGCTAGAGAGCCTAAGGGTTGTAGGCCAAGGGCCTGATTTTGTTCATGTATGTATGCAGCACATTAATAAAATACAAACACCACCATGTGTAGGATGACATGATGAATGAGTGATGGGGGACTAAGCATCCATAGAGAGAGCAAGGGATTAGGGGCTGGAATGTGGGAAAAGGGGCTAAGTGTTAAGCCTAGGGGGCTTAAGCCTTGGGAATAATATTTTAATATCATTCCAAAAGACATGTGAATAATATGTGTTTACTCTAATTTCTTTTGGAATGACATGTGACTTCCAAATGGAAGGAACGGATGTTGAAGGAACACATGCAGTTCCAAGGGTGACAAGTGTCAACCCTAGTGCATGTGAATAAAATGGCCAAGATGAGTCGTGAGAGGGTGCCTCCTCCATTCTACTTGAATGACTGAGTGTGAACCGTCCGACCTCTACAGAGTTACCCTCATGCATCCTATGAAGTGGGAAAAAGGCCCGTGTTTGTTCGGAGATAGCCATACATCCTGTTGTGAACCGTGGAATCTGAATTTATCCCTACGTGGAAAACTCGTCACGCATCTCTAAGAAGTCTGTGTGTTGATTTCAGAGATAGCCTGTGTTGAGTTCTGGAAGCCAAGACACCCTCTGTCTGAGCATCAAGCCTATGCATGGAGTCTTGTTCGAATCCATATCCATGATACCATCCGCCATTGTTAAACCTGTTGGAAAGCTTGTGTCTATTTTCCCTGTTGGTTTTTGTGGCCACCCAGTGCTAGACTGCGTGGGGCTTGTTGGCCAGTTGTACAACACTCTCTCCAGGTGAGAGAGGTGATTGAGGTTGGTAGAACAGGTTGTTGGCATGTAAGTGATTCTCTCCAGGTGAGAGAGTGCACAGAGGAAGGAAGGAACTCTGTAGCTGCCACAGAGCTCAGAGAATTCTGGTCCAGTCTGTTGTTGTAACCCAAGGAAAGGGAGGTTAGCAGCCGAAGGACTGTCTAGGTGACAGAGAAGGTGTATAATCCTATGGTGGAACAGGCATGTGGGGAAGGAGAGTCTGCGGGCAGTGAGCATGAGTGGTTCCTAGGAGAGAATTCCTTCTTTGTGACTATGTGTTTTCCCTATAACCTCAGCCTAGCCTAGGATTCCTTGCCTTGGGGTGGATCTTAGTCCCAGCTCGGGGGTGACCTACTGCTAAGTTGATGAGTAGTGTGGTCTAAGGCTGGGAGGTTCGTAGAAGGCCTGCACCTAGTTGGTGGAATTACCATAGTTTCAAGATAAGTATCAGCTTATGTTAAATGTTATGTTTTGCATGCCTATGATGCTTATATTTTATCATGTATTCTGTTGTGCAGATGAATTATTGTTAATGTCGGGGAATATTTGTGTTAGCAGTAATTCTTATATTTACTCTGAGTTTAAATGTATTTCATTGCTTAAATGCATGTTGTTTTATAATATGAGAGTGAGTGTTATATTTCCGCGAAGTATGGTAACAGAAAAGGTGCGTTACAGTTTGGTATCAGAGCGATACAGCTCAAAGTGAAAGAGTGTTACAATTTGATATCAGAGTGATACAGCTCAAAGTGAAAGAGTGTTACAATTTGGTATCAAAGCCAAGGTTTCTACACTAAGCCTAGATGGGCCAGTTAAGTGGTCTTTGGACCGAGGGTGAGAGGAGAAATTGTGTCTGGAGGACCAATTTCAGACCCTGGTATGGTCTGGAGTGTCAAGGAGTTACTTGACCGTTCCTATAAGCTCAGGAAGGTATAGCGGTGTTCTGAAACCGCAGCTGGTGTGGTATATGGCCACAGGGAGAGAGGACTCCACACCAGCAGTGTTGGAGCCTTAGGATCTGTTCGGGAGGGAAGTAGCGAACCCTCGTGACCGTCGGAATGGGAAAACATGCACAGGGTTTAAAAACCCTTTGGAGTTGCACAGGAGCATGGGAATCACGATACGCGAACTCCTGAAAACCCAAAAACCTGAGAAGATCTACATTGTAGATCAGGGAGGAAGGATCGACCGTTAGATCTGGCAGAGTCGGCTCAAGTTAGTCACGAAACCTTTCATATTTCACAAAGTTGGGAGATGGGAAGTGAGGAAGGTGAACACCTCTGAAACTTGAAACCCAAAATCCCAAAATGATCTACACCGTAGATTGTAGAAAGGGAGTTGACCGTCCGATTTAGCGGAGGAGTAAACCGTAATTTCGAGATTTCAATAAACGAAAGTTTGAGATGTGGGATGCACGAACTCTCGATGCCTGAAACCCTGAAACACCGAAAAGATCTTCGCCGTAGATCTGGGGAAGGAGTCTAACCATGGGATTTTTCTTGGAATGGACATGGGCACATGAATGTGTACCACGTGTCAGTGAGTCGAGAAGATAGGTGAGAGTGGTGGGACTTGATGATGTCACCGAAGGTGACGTGGACCCTCTAGAGCGTGCCACATGCCACTATGGTTAAGGGCGAAAGATGTGTTGTGGGCCCAGAGAATAATGTAAATCGAAATTTCTGGTTTTGGGGACTGTAGTGACAAGGATTTGGAAGTCACTGCATAGTGAACTCCCAGGTACCGAAAAATTGAAGTCCTGAAACTCAAAGTCCCGTAGTCCCGAAGCCATCGGAGACTAAATAATCGTAACAGGTTTTAAGCACGATAGTTGGGCTATGGGCCCAGAGATCAAGGAAACCAAAATTTCAGATTTCAAGGATTGTAGTGACAAGAAGTTAGGAGTCACTGCATAGTGAACTCCCAGGTACCGAAAACCTAGAGTCCCAAAAATTGCAGAGCCGTCAGAGCTCAGAAAAATTTGTGAAGTTAAAACATTTTCTCACTCACGTTGATTTATGAATATTGTGATTTTGTAAGGGTTAAGGCCTGACAAACTTCGGTTTACTGCACGTTGTGGGTGCAGAGTTCAACGAGTGTTAGGACAGCCAAAAATCGATGTCGAGTATGGAATTGGAAGAGGTGCAGATTATCTTCGAAATAGAGGACGAAAGGGTAGGAAGGAAAGTTAACCTGGGGGTCGAAGGAACAAACTCTAACGGGCACAAAAAATATATAGATAAGGAAGACCATATGATGGAACTCATTGAAAGATTGCAGAAATATGCCCAGGCTCGCTGAGCTGATAGCTGAAAACTCATGAAAATCAGGGATCGGTAGGGTGAATTCAACTTAAAAATGTTGAAGATCCTGGAAAGAATAGAAAATAAATTGGAAAAAGAGAGTGCCACAAGCATATCAATAAGTGTCAGAACCCCTGAGAGGAGAAGGAGATCGAGGAGTGGTAGCAAATATTACCGTCTCTCCCCGAAGCATTCTGGCAAGGAAACACACAGTAGTTCAAGCTTGTCCCCTACCAGAAAACATCAAAAATCTGGAAAGGATGAATTGAAAGGGGATATGAACAAGATCAAGCCTCCAACATTTGATGGAGAACATAAGAAGGAGGAAGATGTCAAGACTTGGTTGCTTGGAATGAAGAAATATTTCCAACTATAGAACTACTCCGCTCATGCAGAAAGAAGAATTGTGATGTACCAGCTAAAAGGGAAAGCATCCATGTGGTGGGATCAATTTGTGCAAGTGCAGCACATCAGAGAGAAAGATATCACTTGGAAGGAGTTTAAGAGGTATTTCAAGAAGAAATACCTAACCAAAATATATTATGACAAGAAGATGAAGGAGTTCTTTGAACTCAAGCTAGGCAGCATGACCATTGATGAGTACGAACGAAGTTTCTTGGAACTGTTGAAGTATATTCCATTCATCAAAGATGAGACTGTCAAGATTCAGAGGTATCTGAGTGGACTGCCACCTTCCATTGGTGATAAGATTCAGTATGATGATCCTAAGACTATGGAAGAAATGATAAGAAGGGAGAAATTCTTGTATGAACAACAAAGAGAAAACCCTACCTTTCGGAAGTCTTGGGATGACCATAAGAGGTTTAAGAAGGAAAAGAGGCAGAAGGGAAACAAGCCTCCCTTTTTTAGAAACACTCCTCATGGACATCCATCCTTTAGAGAGCCCAGGAAGGCTGAAGTGGGTGAACAAATGCCCAGACCGTCACCTATGGAGTGTTGGGGATGTAAAGGGAGCCATAGGTACAGAGACTGCCCCCATAAAGAAGATAAAGTGAGAACCATCCACAATGTTCAGCAAGGTGAAATAGTCAAGGATATGGGCAGCAGGATGCCAAGGATCTATGCAGCCCTAGACAACAGGCAAGCAGAATTTCAATCGCACATGATTGAAGTGGAAGGTATGATTAACAACCGACCACTAATTATTTTAATTGATTCAGGGGCTAGCCATAGTTATGTAGATCCTAGGGTCGTGGAAGGTTTGTGTTTATCAAGAATCAAACATGAAAAGTCTTGGTTAGTGGAGTTGGCCACAAGGACCAAGAGGAAAGTCACTTAATTGGTTAATTCATGTTCAGTGGACATGAAAGGATTGAGCACTAAGGCTGAATTGAATATTCTGCCTTTAGGCTCTTATGACTATTTAATTGGGATGGACTGGTTGGACCAGCACCATGCCCTCCTGGACTATCGTAATAAGAGGTTTACATGCCTAGACGAAGAGGGAAATCGAAAAATAGTCCAAGGAATTCCCAGAGCTGTGGTTGTTAGAGAAATATTAGCCATGCAGCTGAAGAAGTGTTACAAGAAAGGCTGTCAATTATTTGTAGCCCATGTGGGAGAAGCATCTAGATATGTAGTCTCGAAGCTGGAAGACCATGAGGTACTCAAAAAGTTCAAGGGAGTATTTCAAGAGGTACCTGGACTACCTCCAAAGAGGGACATCGATTTTTCTATAAATTTGATACCAGGGGTAGCTCCAGTTTTGAAAACTCCTTATAGAATGAGTATGCTAGAGCTGAAAGAGTTGCAATTGCAGCTTGAAGAGCTTTTGAAGAAGGGATACATTCACCCCAGCGTGTCACCTTAGGGAGCCCCGGTCCTATTCATGAAGAAGAAAGATGGGACATTGAGGTTGTGCATTGATTTGCGACAGTTGAATAAGGTAACTGTCAAGAACCAATATCATCTGTCGAGGATCGATGATCTTTTTGATCAGTTGAAGGACACGAAAATATTTTCAAAAATAGATCTCAGATCTAGATATCACCAAGTGAGAATAAATGATGAGGACATCAGCAAGACTGCCTTTAGAACAAGGTATGGTCATTATGAGTTCACAGTGGTGCCATTTGGATTGTCAAATACACCTGATGTTTTCATGTTCTTAATGAATGGTGTATTCAGGGACTATTTAGACAAGTTTGTCATAGTCTTTCTGAATGACATCTTGGTGTATTCCAAGTTAGAGGAAGAGCATGAGCAACACCTGAGAATGGTGTTGCAAGTGTTGAGAGAACACCAGTTGTATGCCAAGCTGAGAAAATGCTCATTTTATCAAAGACAGATCCATTACTTGGGAAATATTATTTCAGAAGAGGGGATCGTTGTGGATCCTGAAAAGGTTGAGGCCATCCGAGAATGGTCAGTGCTAAGGAATGTGGCAGAAGTTAGATCTTTTATGGGTCTAGCAGGCTACTACAGAAAGTTTATAGTTGAATTCTCAAAGATAGCTCACTCTATCACTTCCTTGCAAAGGAAGGATAAGAAGTTTCAGTGGACAGAAGAGTGTGAGAGCAGTTTCCAGCAATTGAAGTAGTTATTAACCAGTCCTCCAGTCCTGAAGATTACATATCCAAATATGGATTTCGTGGTGTGCACAAACATGTGTAAGGAGGGGCTGGGAGGAGTTCTCAGCCAAGAGGGATTGGTAATCTGTTATGAATCTCGAAAACTGAAAGACCATGAAAGGAATTATGCCACTCATGATTTAGAGCTGGCATCAATCCTCCACGCATTGAGGAAATTGAGACATTACCTCATGGGAAGGAGATTCAAATTGAGAATAGATCACAACGGTATAAAGTATTTATTTGATCAGCTGACTTTAAACACTAGGCAAACCAGATGGCTGGAGTTTCCTTGCGAATATGACTTTGATATCAAGCATATCAAGGGTAAGGAAAATAAGGTAGTTGATGCACTCAGCAAAAAAGTGCATGACTTATATGCTATAGCCATTAGCATGTATAGGACTGATATCAGGGATAGAGTTCTGGAAGCTGCAAATGTTGATTTGTAGTTCAGATATTTGGTAGCAAAGCTATAGCAATGTGAGAGACCACAGACCAAGGAAAATTACACCTTGGAAGCTGATGGCTTACTTCTGTATAAAAACAAAGTGTACATACCCAATGTCCAAGAATTGAAGCTCGCAATTCTAAAAGAAATGCATAACATGACGTATGTCAGACATCCTAGTTATCAGAAGACTGTATCAGCAGTCAAAAGCCATTATTTTTGGCCGGGTATGAAGAAAGAAATCACTAAATACATCACCAGATGTATGGAGTGCTAGAAATTTAAGTCTAAGCATAGGCACCCAGCAGGGTTGTTGCAACCCTTACCCATTCCTGAGTGGAAGTGGGAAGTGGTGACAATGGATTTTATTACAGGATTGCCCAGAACAAGAAAGCAACATGATTCGATCATGGTGGTGGTGGACAAGCTTACAAAAGCTGCCCATTTTATTTCACTGAAAACCACTCACAAGGCAATAGATGTTGTTGATATCTTCTTAAAAGAAGTGGCACGCTTGCACGGAATTCCTAAGACGATTGTGTTTGATAGGGACCCGAAATTCACCTAGAATTTCTGGAAAGGACTGTTCAAAGGATTCAGAACGAATCTGAACTTTAGTACAACGTATCATCCTATGTCTGACAGACATACAGATAGAGAGGGTGAACAGAGTAATAAAAGACATACTGAGAATGTATGTAATGGATAAACCATCAAGATGGGAAGACTACCTGTATTTGGTAGAATTCGCCTACAATAATGGGTATCATGCATCATTGAAGATGAGCCCATTTGAAGCACTTTATGGAAGAAAGTGCAACACTCCAGTGAGCTAGGATAATCCAACTGACAGAGTAGTAGTTGGGCATGAGTTGCTCAAAGAGATGGAAGACCAAATGATAAGAATTAAATAGAATCTAAAAGCTACCCAGGATAGGCAGAAAATTTATTTTGATAGTAACAGAATCCAAAGAGAATTCAAAGTGGGTGACCACATTTTCCTGAAAGTGAAAACTAATAGGAGTTCCCTGAACTTGGGAAGTTGCGCCAAGTTGGCAGCAAGATTTTGTGGGATGTTTGAAATCCTGGAAAGGATTGGGCTAGTTGCATACATGCTTGCATTACCTGCATCTATGACTTTACATAATGTGTTTCATGTTTCACTGCTTAAAAGATATATACCTGATGCTAATCATGTTATCGATTGGAATGTGATTCAGGTGGAACCAGAAGGTGTCCTGCAAGTGCCTTCTGTGCGCATATTGGACAGGAAAAGAAAAAAACTCTAGAATCAAGCCATAGAGCTTGTAAAGGTTCAGTGGACCTGGTACGGTCCTGAGTACGCGACATGGGAGCACGAAGATGTTATGCAGGCAGAGTACCCACATCTTTTTGAAAATTTTGAAAAGCTTGCAGAGACAGTGTAAGGTTGCACTGAGGACAGTGCAGAAATAAGGGGAGGGGGATTGTAGTGTCCCCAAGGCTGAGCCCTTTGTAAATTTGGGTTATGAAATGAATTTCAAATATGTGTTATAGTCTGATGATCCAAGTTTGTATAAGCCAATGGGCTTATGTGATTGTTAGGCCAGAGAGCCTAAGGGTTGTAGGCCAAGAGCCTGATTTTGTACATGTATGTATGCAGCACATTAATAAAATACAAACACTATCGCGTGCAGGCCGACATGATGAATGAGTGATGGGGGACTAAGAATCCATAGAGAGGGCAAGGGATTAGGGGTTGGAAGGTGGGAAAAGGGGCTAAGTGTTAAGCCTAGGGGGCTTAAGCCTTGGGAATAATATTTTAATATTATTCCAAAAGACATGTGAATAATATGTGTTTACCCTAAGTTCTTTTGGAATGACATGTGACTTCCAAATGGAAGGAATGCATGCTAAAGGAACGGATGCAGTTCCAAGGGTGACAAGTGTCAACCCTAGTGGATGCGAATAAAATGGCCAAGACGAGCCATGAGAGGGTGCCTCCTCCATTCTACTCGACTGATTGAGTGTGAACCATCCAACCTATGCAGAGTTACCCTCATGCATCCTATGAAGTGGGAAAAAGGCATGTGTTTGTTTGGAGATAGCTGTACATCCTGTTGTGAACCATGGAGTCTGAATTTATTCCTGCATGGACAACTCGTCATGCATCTCTAAGAAGTTTGTGTGTTGATTTCAGGGATAGCCTGTGTTGAGTTCTGGAAGCCAAGACACCCTCTATCTAAGAATCGAGCTTATGCGTGGAGTCTTGTTCGAAGCCATATCCGTGATACCATCCACCATTGTTAAACCTATTGGAAAGCCTGTGTCTATTTTCCCCGTTGGTTGTTGTGGCCATGCAGTGCTGGACTGCGTGGGGCTTGTTGGCCAGTTGTACAACACTCTCTCTAGGTGAGAGAGGTGATTGAGGTTGGTAGAACAGGTTGCTGGCCTATAAGAGATTCTCTCCAGGTGAGAGAGTGCGCAGAGGAAGAATAGAACTCCTGGAAGGAACCCTGTAGCTGCCACAGAGCTTGGAGACTTCCGGTTCGGTCTATTGCTGTAACCCAAGGCAAGTGAGATTAGCAGCTGAAGGGCTGTCTAGGTGACAAAGAAGGTGTATACTCCTGGGGTGGAACAGGCATGTGGGGAGGGAGAGTCTGTGGGCAATGAGCATGAGTGGTTCCTGGGAGAGAATTCCTTCCTTGTGACTGTGTGTTTTCCCTATAACCTTAGCCTAGCCTAGGATTCCTTGCCTTGGGGTGGAGCTTAGTCCCAGCTCGGGGGTGACCTACTGTTGAGTTGATGAGCAGTGTGGTATAAGGCTAGGAGGTTTGTGGAAGGCCTGTACCTGGTTGGTGGAATTACCACAATTTCAAGATAAGTATCAGCTTATGTTAAATGTTATGTTTTGCATGCCTGCGATGCTTATATTTTATCATGAATTATGTTGTGCAGATGAATTATTGTTAATGCTAGGGAATATTTGTGTTAGCAGTAATTCTTATATTTACTATGAGTTTAAATTTATTTCATTGCTTAAATGCATGTTGTTTTATAATCCGAGAGTGAGTGTTATATTTCCGCGAAGTATGGTAATAGAAAAGGTCTGTTACAGTTTGGTATCAGAGCAATACAACTCAAAGTGAAAGAGTGTTACAATTTGGTATCAGAGTGATACAACTCAAAGTGAAAGAGCGTTACAGTAGTGATCCTACCGGGAGTCCTCGAAACCAGATTCTTACTTGTCCTTCAAAATTTTGCACTAAAATCCTTGAGTAAACATTTTCATTCTCAATGCCAAGGATATCAACGAACTCATCGGAAAGGTTATGTGCTATGTCGCAGTTAAATATCCTTCTCTCATAAATTTTGGTAAGTTCTTCATATAATTTTTATTTAAATCATGAAGGATGGGAGGAAGGACCAAAGGAGCGTATATGGCAGCTACTTTGGAAAAAATTCTAGGGGGTGGAGGTGGTCCTTGACCACCTGCTCCTCCAGCTCCAACACCACCTCCTCCAGCAACATCCATTGGAAATCTAGGGGATGAACTTTGGGAGTTAAAAAGAGGGTTTTAAAAAAATTCTAGGGACCGAAGTGGTGACCTTTCAACTTCTTCGGGATGTAGCGAAGGAAAATATGGAAAAAGTTTGGTAGGAGATGAAAATTCTAGAAGAGGGGGGAAAGGAAAACGTTGACTAGTTTATTCAAACTTACACGATGTATAAATAGGCGAACTGATAGGGGATGAATCGAGGTATAAAATGTGTTCTTCAAGGATTCTAGGAACCGAGACCTTTACCTTGGGAAAGGATGATTTCGACAGAGTATTAACGACGATGGGTAAAAAGGAGGATCTTTTGTTCACACTGTTTGGAGTATCAGGAGAACCAATCTGAATATTTTTTTCAGGTACGATTACCTCCAGGTTATCACACCTAAATTCAGACTTGCTAGTTGAGACCTCCACAGAGGGTGTTTATTTAAAATTATCCTCAAGAGTTAGTTCTTCAACCAAAACCTTAGTATTGACTTGTGCAAATTTGGGTTGGTATTTTTTACCTGTCGATGCGGTAGTCGACTTAAGATATCCTGTGGGTTTCAACAACCTTTCGGGATCCAATACAAGTGTGGTCTACTTATCATCTGGGTTTTTTCAGGTATTATTTCTATTGAATTCAAGTTTATCTATGGTGAACTCGCCAAGTGAAAGATAAAAAGATCTTTAATTCAATATTCAATATTTGTTCACTATCAAAGATAGAATCTTACCTTGTTGTTTTCCCAGGGAAAAATAACTCCGTTTCTCCATCCCCGACAGCGGCACCAAAAATATGTTGGTCTTGAGATTAAACTTAAGTCTCAAAGGATAATGTCAGGAATTAGGAAAGTTCAAAAGAGTTTTTAAAATGTGATTTTTCTACCTTAGTTATATGAGAAAAATTCCTTAAATGAAATTAGCAATGTGGCAGTACAGAGGTCGTATCTCATGTCTGAGTCAAAATTGTAATATAGAATGGCATGAGAGAAAATACAAAACTGTAAAACAAAGCAAGGCATCAATTAATGAAGAGTATCACCTTGTTGCAATAGAAGAAAAAGATGGTGTAACCTTGAATAAAGTATAAGGTACAGTAATCCACACAACTTGCATGTCTTAATTTATTCATAGTAAATATAGAGGAAATTTTGCTTGCTCAACAAATTAATGATGCAATATGATAATAGTAGTTGTTATACTAAATTAAAATCAAACATTTATCAAGGAAATGCTTAAATAAATGCTGAGATATGGAAAAACAGAAGAAGCACTTAACCTAGATTAAAAAAAACTTGGAATCTCTGTCTGCACTTGTATTAATACTCAATAAGGAGAGTTTTCTCTATTATAATCAGCAATAAGAAGCCCCTGATAGATCTTAAAACTACGTATTTATACAAAATTGTCTCAAATCAAAACGGTTGGACTTCTCATAATTTAGAAATAGTAAATTTTTTTTAATAAGGCAACAAAATGTAAAATCTGAAGGTTTANCGTACTTATTTCTTGATGTGCTTGCTTTCCCATGTTCAACACATAGGACACATTTACTCACTAACTTCACCACCAACCCTGAGGTCTTAGTGGTTTCATTTTCCTCAAAAGTGTATAGCTTCCTCTCTACATGAGGCAACTTTTCTTGTATCCCTTTCGCCCCTTGAGATATGGCCTACAATTTCAAACTTGGATTTACTATCCATCTATTTATTTGAATGATATCAATCTAGATCAATTTTTGAATGGCCATCATAGCTTCTTCTTTGTTGATTGTTTTCTATATCAATTTGTCCAAGGGATTCGGAGACGGAATTCCCTTCAAAATCAAGTAGTCCTTTGTCTAGCGAGGATAATGCTTCTAGACATGCTTAGTTGACCTCTCTGGCAAGTCTTTTGCTTTTGGCCAGATTTGTTTCCTAGACTTTTAAAATTATGTCGCCTCTAGTTTTCTCAGAAAGAGACAGTCGAGGGACATATGAGACATCATCTCTTGGTACCAGTAAGACAACCTCTTGAAACTTAATCCAAGTTGAGTAGGCTTCTCTTTCTTTAATGTGGATGTTTTTTAGGGAAAAATATACTACCTGGTAACAATTATGGATGGCTTCCACTTTTGTAAAAAGTTCCAGCTAGGCTTCTTCCAGTTTTCATTTATTTAGATTTCTTGAGCCTGGAAAGCTGATATCTTTACTAATGTACTTTTAGTCAACTCCAACTTAGCTTGCAATTTTTTTATTAGTTCAACATGATGGGTGATCAATCCTTGATTTGTCTGTGAATTCCTTTGGAGATCATCAAATTTGGCTTGGAGTTGTTGAATTTGATGTTTATCATATGCTCTGATTTGCTCGAACTCTCAATTCATCTTGTTATGAAGAGTCTAATTAGTTGTTTGTATTTTTTTTTTAAGTTTCTCTACCAACTGGTTCCTATGTTTTAGCTGCTCGGCCATATTTTCTACAGACCACTAATTGGTCGTGAAAAAGGCACCTAATGATCCTTCCATTTCCTTAGCGAATTATAAATCATCTTGGCCCTATCCATCATACACCATTCTCTATCTTTTTACTATTGCACCATATTTCTGATGTGTTTCTCGTTTAACAATGGCCCTCCTCTTCTTACTGAAAATGAAGTCTGAAGGAGGCATTTCCTCGACTGAAATTGGGGTAAGATCATCTATAAGGATGACTTCGTAACTGGGATTTCTGAAACTTGACTGCAACAGTGTCAATGAAATAATTGGGTTACCTATCTCTGTGGAAGGTTGTTTCTCTTATGTATTGGTAACCGATTTTTCTGGAGTAGAAAGAGATGTATCCTATACTTGTTTCAGAAAAGCTTCGAGTTGAGCCTTTGCCTGAGGGCCTAGTGGAGTTGATACTAAAGTTTCCAATTCCTGTATTAAAACATAGGTGTTCTTCAGGTTTTCCTCAGTGTACTGCCTACCAGAGCTTCATGTTTTGAAACCGAGAGGTACAATTTCCTGTGTAGACGAAGTGGCTACCGACTCTCCTTGCAGAAATTTCGAAAATCTATTCCTTCTGTTCTTTTGAAAATTGAAGAAACTGGCATGTTGATCTAGAGACAAATCTTGGACTCTGTTCAATACTTCCTCATATGACCTGGCGCCCTTGAATATTTCATCCTGTGGGGAATTCTCATGAATATACTTCTTTAAGTTGTATTGAACAAGGTGGTTTTCCACGATTTTATGTGTATCGTGCCTTTTAAACTCGATGTCAACCAACTTGAAATCCTCCAAAGATGAAGCCTCTACTTTAGAATGACCAAAGTCTAACAATGAAAACATACCAACCTGAAGAGGGAAGGTTGGCCATACCTTTTTCTAGGCCTCTTTCAGTTCCTTTCTGATTCCCCATGTCACGGTTTGATAAGCCACTTCTCAGCATACAAGACAATCTAGTAAAAACTTTGGGAGAGCATGGGGGGGGACCGAGCACCCGAAAACCCTGATGTAAGAAAATTTTTCTTCGATGTACTAGTCTTCTATTTTGCCCAAGTTTACCATGATTCTATCTGAAATCCGAGAGGGTGGGAAACCATATAAATATACATGAACAGGTACTACGACATGATGGAAAATTTCATAGAATAAATATTTGGCCTTGTCTTCCTACAACTTAGAGTGATAGAAGTGGATAGGCTCAACACTAGTCGGGTTCCAACTCCAGTTCATCAACGCAAAAGGAGTCATAAAGAAAATAGTGTCCATGATATATGAAGACATGTAAAAAGGGGCATACTGCCCCTTTGATTTAGCCAACTGTTATTCAGTGATTTCCTTGGCCAGATTATCTCATAATATCCTGGCCCAGTTGAAAGAGTAGCCCTCGGCCACTTCGTGCATAATCGACACCCATGCTACTGGGAAATGAGTGGATTTCTTCTTTCTTTATAGTCTACAAAGCATCATAGCTATGTAAATCATATGGGTATCTAACGACGTTGTGGCATAAATGCCATGAACATTGGCTCTGACTTTTTCCGGGTGCCCCCACCAAGTCTTGATTATATCTAGATTGGTTTTATCATATTGTATACACTCGTGTTGTTTAAACTCCAACAGGAACGTGAAATTGTGATTATATTTAAAGTTGGGGGATAACTTATACATTACTTCTATGTGTTCTGGTCGAAAATACCTAACAACAGCCTTTTGAGAGTTGTAAATGCTCTTGGTTGAAATATCGATGTTTTCCAAGGCCCAGTTTATCATGTCGTTATACAGCATGAGTCTCGATTGCATAGCTATTTTGTGTAGCTCTGACTGAGTTATATCCGTGAGTTTAGTTGCATGAGTTTTTCTCACTTCATCGCCTGAATCCTATGGGAAATTTATAAGCTCATGCTCTAGAATATCGAACACCTGTGTCTAAGATTTCATAGTGTCAATGGTTCTCGGTGAGGTATCTGACAGAACATCTGCATTCGGATTTGCACTTTCACCAGCTTCTTTAGACATCTTCCATGGTGCCATGATATTAATAAAATCGAAACGCGATTACGTGTTATAGGGGGTTGTGTGAGATTCTCAGTTGGATAAACTTACTATTCCGTGAGAATGAAAATAGAATTCAAAATCAAGCATTCTTATTCACCTCAGGTGCATTGATTTGAGTACGCCTTTACTGACGACAAATTTATTAACCTTAATGAAAAATTATATATGGCAATTCGTAATCCACGCTAAAAATCATTGCCGTTGGTTTATGATAAATGCCATTAATATCAGTGGTTCGTGATCCAGAGTTTTGGATGAAACAGATTTGAAATTTCTCGAATCATGAATCTGCGAAAGGTTAATTTCTAGATAATCTCATTTAAAATATTAATTAATCGTGTTTAACTTTAAATACTTTTGGGTATTCGGTCTTCGGGATTTTTTAAATTAGCTCAAGATAGAATCCCCAAGACTCAAAACTGCGAAATGATTAATTATCAGATAATCTTTTTTAAGTTCTAATTAACCCTGTTTAAGTTTCAAGCAGGGATGATTTTAAGGATGGAAATTTATTTTAAAATGTAGAAACCTTGGTGAATGCTACTAATCCTTCATATGCCAACTATAAATGTTTGGCGATATTTTTGTAAAAATATTCAAATTTCTAAGGATTTTATATAGTTTTTATAAAATTTTGGTGATTTTTAAGGTAAAATAATTTTATCCTATAGAATTTGGGCGAATCATTTTTAAAATAGCGAATCTCTTTTTTGGAA